>JAJMEC010000015.1:0-299099 GCA_030573955.1 Yamadazyma triangularis
TACTTTTTTTCCATTACTTTATTTTTTTTTATTTTTTCCAATTTTTTTTTTTTTTCTTCACTTTTCACTTCTCACCGGGTTATTTTTCTTATTGATTACTTTCTTTAATTGTATGCATTCTGTTGTTGCCCCCTTCAGGATAATACAGTATGTCCAATATCGAGAATAGTAACCAAGTCAACTCATTGTTACCTAACGACTATAAGTGGAATATGGGCATGAATCAACATCAACAACATCAACCTCAGAATCATCAACAAAATCATCAACAACATCATCAACAACCTCAACATCACCCTCAACATCACCCTCAACCTCAACCTCAAAATCATCTTCCTCAACATCAACACCACCACCAACAACAACAACATCAACAACCTCCTCAACCCTCAAGAGAAACGCCGACCCAAACTCATTCCCAGGTCCATCAACCTCCCTACAATAATCAATCTCGTCCCGTGGCTCATTCTCCTAATCATTCCACTATTCCGTCCATGAATTTACCTCAACATCCCATGTATTCTCAAGCGGCGGCTCCTCAACAATACCGTTACTATAATGATCAGTATCAACAATACTATAATCAACAATCCAATTATCCTTATTATATGTATAATCAACAGACTAATTATCCTTATAATTCCGGGTATTATCAACAACCTCCTCAAATCCTGCTGACTCAACCGGGGAATGCTTCTCAATCGTCTGGTAATCCTACTATGGCCTCGGCGTCTAATCTGAATCCGGCTCTGAATCCGGCTCTGAACCCTAATCTGAACCCCACTCTGAATGCCAATCTGAATACGTCAATTCCTCAATTACCTGGATCTCAAGATACTTTGAATTTGAACTCCAATTCTAGTGTGGGTCAGTATCAACCACCAGGAATTCGCCCTAGAGTTACCACCACCATGTGGGAAGACGAAAAGACCTTGTGTTATCAAGTCGACGCCAATAACGTCAGTGTGGTTAGAAGAGCTGATAATAATATGATTAATGGTACTAAGTTATTAAATGTAGCCCAAATGACAAGAGGAAGAAGAGATGGGATTTTGAAACTGGAAAAAGTCCGTCATGTCGTCAAAATTGGTTCCATGCATTTAAAAGGGGTATGGATTCCTTTTGAACGTGCTTTGGCCATGGCTCAACGTGAAGGTATTGTTGATTTATTGTATCCTTTGTTTGTTAGAGATATTAAACGGGTCATTCAAACTGGAATAACTCCTAATAAGTCCACTTCTCCTTATTATTATCCCCAACAACCTCGGCCTCAACAACAACCTCAACAACTGTCTCAACCTCAGCCTCAACCTCAACCTCAACAACAACCCCAATCTCAACCACAACCTCAACCTCAACCTCAACCTCAACCTCAGCCTCAACTGCTGCAACCTCCTCAACCTCAACGACAACCTTCTGGTGGCCAAACTTCCCAATCTCAACCCATGTATTCTTATCAACAATATTATGGCCAATATTATCCTTATTATAATAATCAAATGTATTCTTATCCTTATCAAATGTCGAATCAAGGTCAACCACCTCAACCAGTTCAACAACCACCGATTCCTCATCCTTCTCAATCAGCAGGACAAACTCCTCAACCGGTGCATTCTCATATTCCACCTCCAATATCCATGTTAGATAAAGATGTAAAGAAGGAGAAGGAGCAGTAGAGGGATGAAGGAGCAGTAGAGGGATGAAGGAGCAGTAGAGGGAAGAAGGAGCAGTAGATAGAACTAAAAATCCATTAAAGTAGAAGAAAAACCTAGAAGAAAATTGATAAAAACATTGAAAACTGAAAAACTAAAAACTAAAAACTAAAACCTTCAAAAAAAAAATGTCAAGATAAAAATAAATGCAAGATTTTTCTGAAACTCATAGAAATAAAATACGACGACACACTATGACAACCCATTTAGTCTATCAGGACAGACTAGTAATACGGTTAACCATTAACAATAAAAAAAAAAGATAAAAGCATAATTAATTTTAATAATTAATGGGTATTTTAAAGTTTCAGTTCAATTAATGTTAAACTATGTATTTTTATTATAGAATTTAAAATTGTATGTATTATAATATATGTGATTGTTTAAGAAGGGGGGGAAGGGAGAATGAGAGAATGAGCTAGAGAATGATATTAAAGGTGTAGAATGAACTAGAGATTGAGCTAGAGATTGATATCTTGTCATACAAAAGTATATACATTTCTTGTCATACAAAGGTATACAACGGTACATTGATATCTTCATACAAAGTGATATCTTCATACAAAGTGATATCTTCATACAAAGTGATATCTTCATACAAAGTGATATCTTCATACAATGATTTCACGTCAAACCCCTAATCATCCTTACTTCTTGTCTCCGATGGAGTTAATCCATCATAAGACTTTTGTAATCCATCAACTTGTTTCTTAAGTGTATCAATATCTTGTTGCTTTTTACTAATCAATTCCTTATACTTACTAGCTTCCTCACCAGCAGAAGCAAATTCAGGCTTAACATTCAATTGTCTCAAGTTTTCCTCCTTAGATACTAACTTTCTTAATATAGTTCCAACAGTATAAATCGACAATTCCAAGTACAATACAGCTCCACTCAAATATAAGTTTCTTTGTGAGAAGAATTTGGCTGCCAATTGATCATTAGTTAACATAGAACTAGAACTATTATTGGAAGTAGTAAAATATGGATTCTTCAAATAATCCAATCTTTGTAATCTATTAGCACAATCAATGAATTGTAATGCTAAAACAGCCGTAAAAAATCCTAATCCAATCTTGAAATTATTCAGGTTTCTTAACAAATCAATCACTGTGATCAACTTTCTTCTCACCGCATGAGGTAAAGGTAACACAAATAAAAAGAGAATTACCATTTCGAAACATAATGTAACGAATACTAATGTCATTTGAATACTCATCTTGGGCCGTGGTGTTAATGGACGTATAAATAGGGAGTAATAACCGTGTAAGGAGCAGGAAATCAAAGTAATCCTGAAACGGTTGCTGTGCGAGAGAGTCTATGTATTGGTAGGGACACGGCGATATTTCAACATCACTTTTAGTATTTTTCATTATTTAATTATATCTCTTTCTCATTCTCTCTTTCTCTCTCTTTCTCTATTAATCTCTTCTATATATACTACAATCCATAAGCTCGTTTGGCGTAGTTGTAGGCAAAAATACTAAATACCACCATACCAAAAATAATGGACCAAAACCAGGCCAAACCATCATACTCTTGACCGGGAACGAGACAGTTCATACCCCACAATCCAGTAACTACATTAATGGGAAGAACAATAGTCCCCAAAATGGTGATTTTTCCTAATACATCATTGGTATCATTGTTGACTTTAGTCATATCGATGTTAATTTGGGCCAAATAGTTGGAATGGAACCGTGCCAATAACTTTTCGTAGTGGTTTAATGATTGAACCATAGTTACTATATGATCTTGAATGTCTCCCAAATACATGGAAATTTCCAGTTTGGGTTCAATACCTATTTTCTTAATACTGTTGATTTCGGGTTCATTTAATCGTTTACTAAATCCTTTAATGACGTCAGCTTTTGATCCCAATAATCGTAACAATGACATAACTCTTTTCCTACATTCTCCTATTCTTCTTAACATATCTCCTTTACGTTTCCAGCCTAAGATCTTTGATGATGATGATTTACTTGCTGATGTTGTAGAAGATACTTTTGAAGATCGATTTCTTAATAATTGGTATCCATTACCATCCACGGTACTTTTAGACCTTTGACGTTTGAAGAAAATGTTCTTTTTGTTATCATTACCACTGCTGGATCTATGTCTATGGGATTTGTTTTGGTCATTGTGGTTGTGGTTTTGGTTGTGGTTGTGATGGTGGTTGTGGCGGTGGTTTCTACTAGAATGACTATAATCTTCTTCTTCATCTTCTTCATCGTCATAATCAGATTCGTCATCAGAACTATCACCTTCTCCAGCGTGCATTTTCAAAATAGCTTCTTCGATAGAATTGACTTCTTCTTCAATACTTTCAATCATTGGGGCAAAGGAATCTGTAATATCATCAATCAAAGCATACGATACCCAATCTGAAGTCACGGTCAAGTAATCTTTTAGTAATCGAGCTCTTCTTCTAACGTTAATAGGATGAGGAGTGGCTGAAAAATGAAATGTAATTACTGCTTCTTTAAACACAATAATATACATATTTAATGGCAGTAATTCTCCTTCACGAATCTTTTTATTATTAGACATTAAGGAACTAGACTTTCTGGATCGGGAATCTTTACTGGGCCAATTATAATGTTCGGAATCATTGTTATTATGTAATTTTTCAAAGATTCTTCTTAAGACGGTTTTATTATCGTGGAAAGTTTCATTCATTTCTTGAAGTTTATTGGCTTTTCTTTCATATTCTTTAAGTCTTTGTTTCCGTCTTTCGTAAACAACATCAAATGATGTAAAACAAATAAAATAATACGATTTAAATAATTCAACTTTCTCTCGTGCTTCTCCTAAAAAGATATCTTCAGTTGTTAAAGGATGAATTCCAAAAGTTTTAGATAATACCTTCATTTCTTCTTCTGTAGGATTCAAAACGTCTAACCAAAATGGTGTTACTCCTTGAGGAGTATTAGCCCGATCTAAAGAATCAGTTATAGTACCAGTATGAGGAGTTTGACTTAAATCCAAGCCTGATTTATCCACTCCAGACTTTAAAATCAAATTTTTCGTTGCATCCAAATTTTGACTTGAATGATGAGCTAATGGAGTAACCATTCCTGAAGAAGGTCCTGGAGTCTTAAGACTAGGAATTGAAGAAGAACTGGGGTTTTTACTGTAATGTGAAGGTTGAAATAAATCTGGCAAAGTTAAAATATCTTTATCATTATCTTTATCATTGTTATTGTCTTTATTTTCATCATTTCCAGGAGGTAAATGATCTGGAGAACTAGAAGTATCTCTCCATTTCTTAGTTAAATTAGTGGCTTGTTCTTTAGTAGTATTAATACCATTATTAGCCAAGAGTCCTCCCAATGTAGGAGCATGAATTGTCTTGTTTAAATCATGTCTGAAGTAAGTAAATCGACAAACATCTTCTTTAGTTTGTTTTTTGGATAGAATTGGTGCCGTAGGAGTTATATTTACACCAGAAGCTTTATCCCAAGGTTGAATTGGAGTTGGAGTGACTTTAAGTGATGTTTGAGAGTTCAAAGAAGCGGCTTCATTAATCTGTTTATTAGCCACACTTTTAGCAATAGGTTGACCAAAGTTAACTGTAGGAGAATCAGGAACTTCTTCAGTAACACCATCTTCAGGGTATTTTGCTTCCAAATCAATAAACTCTTGCATTACTCTTAAATCAGGCCAATGAGCTTCCTGGCTATTTTCCCCCTCATCGTAATAATCAGGGAAACAAACATCATCAAGAGAAGTAGAATCACTAGAATGATCACTGGAAGGATTAGAACCACCAAATTCTAATGAATTAAGACTTTGATTATCAAATTCATTATCATCATCATAATCAGGCATATTTCCATCATCACCAGAATAAGCAAATCGAGTTTGATCCCTAGCATATTGATCCATATTTAAAGCAAATCCTTGATTAGTTCCATATCTACCATCACCAGGAGAAACCGAGCCACTATCATTAAACTGACGTAAGTTATTATTGGTCAAGGGGATTCTATCGCCATTATTTCTTTCAAACATTCTATCGGTTCTATAGGGAGTAAGTTGTGAATTCCGCCTTCTGGTTCTAGCAGGAGATGAATGAATATGAACTAAATCATTATATTGTCTATGATCAATAAAAGTGCCGCCATTATTGGACCCGGAACCATTATCTCTTTGAGATCCTACAGATTCTTCGTCATCCGTGTAGGGTTTCTGGGGCTTTCTTGACTTTCCCATAGTGTTGGATATGTTTGCGCAGATAAGATTGCTGAGTGAGAAGTTGAGAAGGAGGGAGAAGAGAAGAGAAGAGGAGGGAGAAGAGAGAAGAGAGAAGAGAGAATAGAACACAAAAAAAAAACAAAAGACAAAGAACAAAAGAAAAGAAAAAAGAAATATAAACTATGTAAAGTATTTAAAATCATTTATTTAAATTTCTGAAACATAAAGTGCAATGCATTGACTTGTAAAGTATAGTACTTAGACATTGACTTTGGCAGAGATTGGTACCAGATAGTCTAATATAGTACCAGCTATAGTACCAGCTATAGTACCAGCTCTAGTACCACTGGACCTATTCGCGGCGGTAACTCATTCTTCCAGTAACTCATTCTTCCAGTAACTCATTCTTCCTCACTTTCATCATCTTCTTTAGTAACCTTTTCATCACTCTTAAACTTTCCATTCTTTTGTTCGGTTTTTTCACTCTTTTCACTTTCTTCTCCCTTTTCACTATCATCACCTTTCATTCTCTTTTTTCCATTCAATTCATTCAATGCATCATCAATATCTTCTCTTGCCGCCATAAGCTTTTTCCATACTTCTTCAGTGAGAGAAATTCCTTTCTTTCCTGGTTTCTTTTCTTGAGTATTTTTATCAATGTAAAATTCTCTAATATCTACTAAATTGATATTGTTGAATTTACGAACTGTGACTTGTTTTTTGTTGTCAAGAGGGATGACGGTATCAGTGGTATCAGAATGGGATCTTTTAGACATGGTAGTTATAGGACGCGAAGTCTTGAGCGAAGCGAAAAGCTTCTTAAGGAGAAGAAATGTATTAAGAAAAGAGATATGAAGAAATGTGAAGAAATATGAAGAATTGTGAAGAAATAATGGAGTAATGAAGAACTGTTACTGTTATTGATACAGTGATACAGTGATACAGTGATACAGTGATACAGTGATACAGTGATACAGTGATTAGTGTATTATAGGTCATGTCATAGATTATATATTGTCTGATAATAATGTATTTGTGGTGTAACATGTGGTGTATCATTGTATCATGAATTGGTTCATATACTGTATTATGTGGTGTATTATATAGTGTATCATATTTTATCATATTGTATCATATCTTTTATAACTCTCCTCTCTATCATATCATATAGTATATCATATATTGTATCATATCTTTTATAACTCTCCTCTCTATCATATCATATAGTATATCATATATTGTATCATCTATCATATACCATATATCATATATTCTATCTTCTCTATTCTATCTCATACTCTATCTAATCTAATGAATCCCACTACTCCATGTCTCATTAATATGTTCTCCTAATGTCTCCCTTACCTTATTAAACATCTTCTCATCCTCTTCATTGTCCATATTCAACATCACTCTCCAATAATTAGTAATAGATGCTCTTAATTCTTCAACACTACTAACTCCAATAACCACAGAAACGTTTTTGTTCCAAACATTACTCTTATTATCATTGTTTGTGGTGTTGTTTGTACCTTTTTTACTATTAAATAACCACTTCTTCATGGCAAACCTTGTGGATAATTCTGCTAATTCTGTATTATGTTCTTGTAATAACATTTTAGCACTATCAGCTACCGCCAACTTTAACTCTTCTGGTGCTGGATGAAAAGAATGTGTAGAACCTGATCTTAACATTGACATACTTAATATCGATCCATTCATGATTTTCTTCACTTTAGCCTCTTCAAGAAACTTATTATAATAATCAAATAGTTTAGTGTTTTGTATACATCCATTACAATATGATAATACAGCATCCAAAGGTCCTATTTCATCATCTTTTGCTGCTGTCATTGCTACTTTAAATAAAAACTCTACTGGATATCCAGTGACTCCTATGTTTCTTACAATTCCTTGACGTTGTAATTGTTTCAATTGTTTTAATCCACCATAAATATCTTTTTCTTCCACAAACTCAATATCATGTAAATATACCAAATCAAGATAATCAGTATGTAATCGTTCACATGATCTAAGTACTGACTTTTTGATAGCATCAGCTGAGTAATCAAACTCATCGAGGGCAATTCTACCAGCTTTGGTACAAATAAAGTACGATTCTCGGGCCCATTTTGGTTGTAATTTCTTCAAAGTTTTCCCCATAATTACTTCTGATGGTCCATAATATGGTGATGTATCTAAAGCTATTAATCCACTTTGAAAAGCAAGATCTAAAAGTTGTTCTGCTGGTAACTCTTCAGGATGAGCATTGAATTGATAGTTAAAAGCTGTACCTCCAAGGATTAATGGTGGTAAATCACTAATGGAATGTGGTTGTGGTACCAGTGTTGGACCTACGGGTTCTTCGTATATCATGATGAAGGAATTATTTTTTTTGAATAGGTGATATTTTTTAAGTAAAGTGATATTTTTCAATGATTGATTTTCGGTTATGGAATATTTTTCAGATGATATGCGAATCGGAGATAAGTGATAGAGAATGCGGAAATAAGTCGCAGAGAAGGGAAGTGAAGAAATGGAGAAATCATTGAAAATGAAAAGAAATCATTGAAAATGAAAAGAAATCATTGAAAATGAAAAGAAATCATTGAAAATGAAAAGAAATCATTGAAAATGAAAAGAAATCACTGAAAATGAAAAGAAATCACTGAAAAGAAATCACTGAAGAAATCATTGAATAAAAACTCATTTGTTCCTTCTCTCATTAATTCTATCATCTTTTTCTCCTATTCTCTTTCTCTCTCATTAATTACATATTCATTCACTTAATACTCTACTCTACATACTCCACCTACTCCACTACACTCCTCCCTAAAATAAATCATCTCCTTCCACTATATAATTTCCTGGTACTAACCCTACAGCCCCAGCTAAGTCTTCACAGTTATCAGCTAATTCACAAAGAAACCAAAAGTCTTGTTGCTTATGCATAATATACATATTCCAATGCTTTTTAATCATTAATTCTCCTTGATGTTGAGGTCTATATGTATATTTGGCCTTAGCTTTAGTCACATATGGTTTTCTTGACATTGGAGTTATTTTAGCATTAATCATGGAATTCAAATTGGTATATGATTTAGATGATGTTTTCAGAAGACTTCTCTTTGGTGGACTGGACCCATTTGCTGTAGAAAAGTTGAAAGAATCATACATTGATTTAGGTCTCATAGCTCCATTTCCACGTCTCTCTGGGGATCTAACTGATGCTTTCATAGGTGATCCATTAACATCACTTCTAGGTTGATTGAAACTTATTGTATCGTATCTCGTGGGGACTTCATTATTGTCTTGGGAAATGGGTTTATATGGGGTATAATTATGGTTATTATTAAGCTGATAATCTTGTTCGTATTGTTTGGCTAATCTTACTGATTTCCTATATTGTTCAATATCACCATTACCACCCGAGTTCAAATCTTCTAAAGCTTTGGCAATAAAATCAATGGAGAAATCCTTCATTACTGGAACTTTATTGTTTTTACTATTAGTGGTGCCATTAGTTTCACTACGATTCAATTGTGGAAGTTCTTTTGATTTCAAATTAATCTTTTCTTGAACTTGATTGAATTGCTTTTCTTTTCTTCTTGGTGATGACCAATTCCTTTCACTAGATCCTGAATAGTTTGTAGGATTAGAATAGTTTGATGATCCATTACTAGCATTTAGTTTATGAGATTTAACAGAAAAGATATCAGTTTTCTCATCAGGACTATTATTACTGGTGTTGGATTTTGTGTCTTCTGGCTTAGGCAATTGAAGCTTTTGAAGTGTTGGTGTAGGTGAAGTTTGTCCAGGATGAGTTTGTTGTTGAATTGGTGATGATAAATCTATAGGATCATGAGGAGGAATTCTCAGTGGTGATACTTTATTGGGTGATGATGCCATAGGTTTATACTTTGTGGGAGAAGGAGGTGATTCAAATTGTGGAGAATTATATTCTTGTTGTTGATGTTGTTGATGTTGAGTCTTATTGGGAGTATTATAATCACCATACTTTGAAGGAGAAGTGGAATATTCTGACATGGGTCTGGTTTGATTAGTTTGGTTGGTGGTGTTAGTTGCATGAGAATAAGTAGAATATGATCTTGATAATAAATGATCATATTCAGGAGAATCGAAATCAGCAATTTCAAATTTATCATTATCACCATCATTAAATCCATTCATAAAGTCAATAAATTTAACATCAGTTAACATTCTATTACCAGTACCATAATTATTACTAAAGTTTTGAATATCTTGAGGAGGAACCACTTTAGCAAAATAGCTTCTAGCTACATCAGCCGATTGATCATGATCAACACATAAAGTAGCAATATTGTTACAATAATTAAAACAATTTATTTTACACATTTGAATTCTTTCTACTTCCAATTGATGGATTTCTTTTAAACTAATTAACCAATCCCGTTTATAGATTTCATTAATTTTGTTAAAATTATCAATGGCAATCTTATAATTTCTTTCTGTATTAACTAAATTCGACTGTAACTTGTTTAATTTCTTTTCATTCTTTTCTAATTCTTTCCCCCAAGTAGTTTGAACTGTTAACCTAAGGGATTTAATTTGAGAACTAGTTTCTTTATAATTTTGTTTGGTATAATCTAAATCTTTAGCCACTTCATGTTTTTTATTCATAAGCTTATTCATATGACCCATGATCTTCTTGGTTCTTTTACAATACACAGAATAAAAATTATTAAGTTTTGTATAATTAATTTGAGTCACTGATTTGACAAATTTATGATTAAACTTAAGCATTTCATTATTTTCTGATCTAAGTTTATCCAAACTTTGTTTTAAAGTCCCAGTTTCAAAACTTCCAATGGTGATATCATTAAGTTTCTCCAACTTTTTATTATACTCTTTTTCTATTTGAACTCGTTGACCATAATAATCTAATAACTCTTGTAATGTAGTAATGGAATGATTGATTCTACTACTAATGATATCATAACCAGAATCATTTGCATCCCAGAAATTATTTATAAATGATATTCCTTCATTCATCTGTATCATGCTAAAGTATATTAAGAGGAAAGAAATTGAACAAAACAAATTAAATAATAATAATAAAAAAAAAATGGCTTCTAATGTCTATCAGAGATGGAGTGTTTTGTTTATACTTTGACTGTATGCGGAAATTGCAACCTTATGGTCGTGTGGGGCTCACCTATCATGGATTGATTAAAGGATGAAATAAACTTAATTAAAAGCAAAAGGGAAATGTCCAAGTTAATATGGTTGTATGTAGTACGGGTTAAAAGGATAGTTTAGAAATTTATTTTTTAATTTTTTATCAATTTTGGTTGTGACCCTGAAGGTAGTTTGAAGAGCAATCTTATCAGTAGGGAGTAACCAGATTAGGACAAAATCGATGAGAAGGGAAAGAGAGAAGAGAAAGGGAGAAGAGAAGACAAAAGAGAAGAAAATATTGTAAAAAAGGGCTTAAAGTAATAATTGAATCTATTAAAGATATATATATTTAATGAGATATGTAATATAGTTTAAATTAATATCAAAAGTATCGGCAAAAAGGGTGATGCACACAATTTGAAACACAGCATTACTCAGTGCACCATTGCAGCAAAATAGCATATGATAGAGATAAGATCAATGACAGGAATTGAATACTATAGACGATGAATTGTTTATGTTTTAAAGTGTTTAGAGTTGTTTAGATGTGTTAAGGGATTCTGTAGAAGTGTTAAGGATATTTTTACTTTATTTTAATTTTTTTTTTTTTTTTTTTTCATGCTTAAACTACTTTTATTTTTAGCATTTTTTATAGATTTTGCATTGTTTGGTGACGAGAATGAGACGATTATCAATTGTCTTACACTTAACAATTAATATGAATTGTTTTGAATTATAATAATTGTAAATATCTTTGCTGTATCACTATTTTATCTATTTATAATCTCTTACACAGTCCCTTTTCTATCTACAAACTTCCATATTGACACTTACAACTCTTTATCTCTTCTCAACTTGTCTCAACTCTCAACTCTTCTTTTCTCACGCTTTTACTCGCGATAAACTAAAAATATCATCTGCTACTATGGAATCTATAAAACACCACAAGCTCTACAAAGCAACAAAGTGGGTAATAGACTTTTTAATAAGTCAGTGGTTCTTTGTGGCATTAGGGATTTTTATTGGATTAGCTTATAGATTTCCTGAATTTGCTAAACAACATGGAACATTAAAAGCAGAATATGTCATCAGTTATGGAGCCGTAGCAGTGATTTTTTTAGTTAGTGGTCTTTCAATGTCTACTAAAGATCTTGCTAAGAATATGTTGAATTGGCGAGCTCATTTAACAGTACTTTCATTATCATTTTTGGTAACCAGTGCTATTATTTATGGGATTTCCTGTGGTATTAAAGCTGCCAATCATGGTAATACTATAGATAATTATATGTTGGTAGGTATGATAGTTACTCATGCATGTCCTACTACGGTGTCATCTAATGTGGTAATGACAAAACAAGCTCATGGGAATGATATTTTGACTCTTTGTGAGGTGTTTATAGGTAATGTCTTGGGAGCATTTATCACTCCAGCGTTACTACAAATGTACTTAACGGGGACTTGGGAGTTTGGGAATCCTGCTCATCAAGGAGAAAGTGAAATGTCCATTCAACAATTATATGGAGAAGTCATGAAACAATTAGGACTTTCTATGTTTGTCCCATTATTTGTTGGTCAAGTGGTACAAAATGTATTCCCCAAACAAACAAAATGGTGTTTGACCACATTTAAACTTAATAAAGTAGGAACTTTCATGTTGGTGTTGATTATGTGGCAATCATTTTCCACAGCATTTGCACAAAAAGCATTTCAATCAGTAAGCGCCGAGTCCATCATCTTCATTGTGTTCTTCAATATTGGCATTTATTTATTCTTCACTGTGATAAGTTACCTTTATTCTCGACCTCGATTCATCATCAATTACTTTGATCACGTTCCTTCAGATCATGATTCTAAATGGTACAAATTCTTTTACACTCATCTCACTCCATTTTATTACAATAAAAAAGACACTGTAAGTGTAATGCTTTGCGGACCAGCCAAGACCGCGGCCTTAGGAGTATCACTTATATCGTCTCAATATGGTTCAGATAACCCCAGACTAGGGATTTTCTTAGTACCATTGATTCTTTATCAAGCAGAACAAATAGCCACGGCACAAATCTTGGTTAAATTCATGAAAAAATGGATCTATTATGACGTAAACCAGTCACAAAAAGCCACCTCCACTGAATGTACCCCAATACCGTCTCATAACCCTGAAAGCTCGGACTCCACTAATCCTAAATAGGGCCAATGTGGTACAATCTCCTATTATTCCCAAACAGTCAAAATGGGATCGGTAGTAGTCCGGAGGGCGGCGTGGCCTTACCATTGCATCATAATTGCCCCACCTTAACAATGTCCGAGCCTATGTGCAGGAGGAACCAGATGATTTTTCAGTGGAGAAAAGAATTATCCCCAACTTTAATGGGGGGTTGATTTAATGGGATGGGGGAGTTATTAATTAAGTAAATAGTTAATGTATACAATTTGGGATGGGAGAATTCATTTCTGAGGTCATAATTTCCATTATTACCATCAATAACGGTGTAAAATCACTATATTAACTATGAAACCACCACATCCCTTTATGGAAATTGCGGCTTTGTGTAACGTTTACCCCCCTCAAATTCCGACAAACTAAGCAAATTTTCCAATAATTTCTCTGTACTTCGATTTGAAAATATCGAGGTTCTGAAAACTATATAAGACACGGGAAATCCTCAAAAGTAAAAATTTCCTTTTCTTTTTCTCTTTTTCTTTTTGATTTATTAATAAACTTTTATTTTATTGAATCAATTGATATTTTTTTTATAAACCATAATGTCTGCTTTAACTGTTAACACTGAAACTGTCACTTTAAACAATGGTGTCAAAATCCCAGTTGTTGGATTAGGTACCTGGAGAGCTACTGAAGCTGATGCTGCTTACAATGCTGTTAAGACCGCTTTACAAAACGGTTACAGACACATTGATACTGCTGCTGCTTACGGTAACGAAGAAGAAATCGGTAGAGGTATCAAAGACTCTGGTGTTCCAAGAGAAGAAATCTTTGTTACCACCAAATTAAACAACCCTGATCATAAACGTGCTGCTGAAGCCTTAGATGACTCCTTAAAGAAATTAGGTCTTGATTACATTGACTTGTACTTAATGCACTGGCCACTTTCTTTAAACCCTAATGGTGCTCCAAACCCAACTGGTGCTGATAACGAAACTTACACTGACTGGGACTGGGTTGATACTTACAAGGTCTTACAAAAATTATACGAGACCAGTGGTAAGATCAAAGCCATTGGTGTTTCTAACTACACCATTCCAAAATTGGAAAGATTATTAAGTGAACCAGACGTTAGAGTTGTTCCAGCTTGTAACCAAATTGAATTACACCCATTATTACCTCAACCAAAATTATTAGCTTACTTAAAGGAAAAGAACATTTATGCTCAAGCTTACTCTCCATTAGGTTCTTCTGAATCTCCATTATTCAAGAATGAAGAAGTTGTTGCTATTGCTAAGAAATTGAACGCTGAACCAGCTCAAATCTTAGTCTCATGGGCTGTTCAAAGAGACACTATTGTGTTACCAAAATCTGTCACTCCATCCAGAGTTATTTCTAACTTGAAGACTTTAACTTTACCTGAAGAAGACTTCAACACCTTAGAAAACTTATCTCAAAAATACGGTACTGTTAGAACCTGTGACATGCCAGAATGGCACGCTTTTGATGACGATGTCAATTAAGTCTATTGACTATATAGTTTAATTGTGTATAAATAATAGACGACACAACAAAAAAAAAAAAAAAAATGATGATGATGATGAAGGTATTGGAAGATCTCTAGACAAACATCTCTTTAGACAATCTCAATGATGTCAACGATAACCATGTCTCTAGATCTCAATGTAACGTTACATTTTACCACCAACAACCAGACTTTAACTCCGAGTGGATGATGATAAAGATAATAGTCAAGTAAGTTTAACCGAAGGAGTAACCGAAGTAGGAAATACAACACAGACAACAAAAACAGTTTTTTTCCGAGGATATTCTAAACTAATTTCACAATTTCCCTCAAATCATTATTATGCGAAATTATGATTGTAATTTAAATGGTTGCAAAAAACACCATGGAACTAAATGGTTCCCACAGCGTTAAATTGCCGGCAAAAAAGAACAAAAATCTTCAAAGATGTTACTCAGAACCAACAAAAACAAAGGTCACAAATAAAAAACCAACTGAACAAAGTCAATCGTTCCATGAACAACATCCACTAAAGCAGCTTGAATGTCATAGTTTGGAACAAAATGTAACCAAACACCATAATGTTGGTCCTGAACACACAGAATCAGAATCTTTTGATATAGAAACAATTCCTACCCATTCAGAACCTAATGAGGAAAGTCCTCAACTGTTTTATAGTCCTCTTGATGAACATTATTTCCAATACACTTCAAATGTTCCTGTTAATGATGATAATGGTAACAACCACAATATTCGTAGCAATTTACCAAATGTTTCCCAAGCCGTAAGGTACAGTTTTGAAGACTATATGCAAGAAACATTAATTCGTTGGAGACCCAGTGATTCTCAGCAAAACGTTGAGGCTTCTATTGATGGAAATCATCCATTCCATGAACATAACTTTGGAGTTAATTCTCCAGCAAAAGGGTCTAGTTTCTTCTATAATTGGTTCAAAAGCAAAAGAGAAAACCCCAACGATGTTGAAAAGCAGTTGCCATGTCAATCAACAATATCACATCCACCTTATATCAACAATAACAGTTCTAGATCCATTCCTGAAGGAAATAGAACAATGGAAATCCATAGTGGTGATATCACCAATTACACTCCTAGAGCCATTCCATTTCAAGAGTACGAATTGAATTACCAAAGAAAACTTAGTAACAGTAATGAAATCAATAATGAACAAATTTATGATTCTATGGACATTGATATGATGAATATAATTAGTGGTACTGACAACTTCTGTTGTCATTGTATTAGTTATATTAAGCAGTGGTTTACATGTTGAGAGAGAGAGGGAAAGTAATAGAAATTTTTATATTTATGTAGACAATATCTAATGAACTGTTACAATGTAAAAGATACTTTCTTTTCATGACCAGTAATTAAGAATTAAATCATAAGAAACAAAAAATAAAACTTGTAACCTTTTTGGAACGTATTTAAAAATCTATTCAGAAGCTTCAGCAAATTTTTCAGAAATTCTGGTTAATAATGCTGAAAATTCTTTCTTAGCAGCTTCTTCACCATCAGATGGTTCAAAGAATTTAGCTGATGATACTGCATGTTTAATATCAGCAGTAGCTTCTGATAATTTAGCCCAAGAACCACCATTAGCAACAGCTTTTTGGGCTTCATCATGATAGGCCATGAAAGCTCTCATCATATCATAAGTCTTCCAAATAGGACAAAATTGATCATAAGTAGAATAACCATTTTGTTGTAAGAAATCTTCTTTAAGTAAAGTAGCCACATCTAAAGTAATCTTATCAGAATCAGATAAAGCTGATTTACCAACTAATTGAACCACTTGTTCTAATTCTTCAGCATTGGTTAAAATTTCTTTGATTTTATCTCTTAAAGATGAGAATTCAGGGTAATATTGTTCATAATATTTATCCAAAACATTAGTATATTTGGAATAAGAAATTGAAGTATTAACAGAAGGGAAATGTTTTCTTTGGGCCAATTTTTTATCCAACCCCCAGAAAACTTGAGTAATACCCAAAGTAGATGTAGTAACAGGATCAGACATATCACCACCAGCTGGAGAAACAGCAGCAACAATAGAAACAGAACCAGATCTATCAGGAGAACCTAAAGCAACAGCCTTACCAGCACGTTCATAAAATGAAGCCAATTTAGAACCCAAATAAGCTGGGAACCCTTGATCAGCAGGCATTTCACCCAATCTACCAGAAATTTCTCTTAAAGCTTCAGCCCAACGAGAGGAAGAATCAGCAATCATAGAAACATCTTTACCTTGATCTCTGAAATATTCAGCCATAGTAATACCAGTATAAATAGAAGCTTCTCTAGCAGCCACAGGCATATTAGAAGTATTAGCCACCAAAGAAGTCCGTTTCATAATTGGTTCTTTACGGCCACTCATTTCAGTATATAATTCAGGGAATTCCATCAAGACTTCAGCCATTTCATTACCCCGTTCACCACATCCAACATAAGTAATAATATCGGAATTAGAAAACTTGGATAATGATTGAGAGATAACAGTTTTACCACAACCAAAAGCTCCAGGAATACAAGTGGTACCACCTTGAACACAAGGAAATAAAGAATCCAAAACTCTTTGACCAGTTAATAAAGGAGAAGCAGCAGAAGATTTTTCAGCTACAGGTCTTGGAACTCTAACGGGCCAAGTATGCATCATGGAATAAGAATGTTTTTTACCATCGAATTCCAATTCCAAAATAGGATCAGCAACTCCATAAGAACCAGCTTCAGCAATAGAAGTAATAGTACCTCTAGCTCTTGGAGGTAATAAAATAGAATGTTCATTTAATAACGAGTTTTCAAACACATTACCATAAATATCACCACCAGTTATATGATCACCGATTTTTAAAGAACCAGGAGTGAAATCAAATTGAGCTTCTCTAGATAATGAAGGAGCATCAATACCTCTTGGAATATAAATGGATTGAGATTGATCTTTAATAGTTTGTAAAGGTCTTTGAATCCCATCATAAATGGTTTCTACTAAACCAGGACCTAATTCTACAGATAATGGTTTACCGGTTCTCAAAACAGGATCCCCTACAGTGACACCAGCAGTTTCTTCATAAACTTGAATAGTAGTTTTATCACCATTAATCCGAATGACTTCACCCACCAAATTGCTATGACCAACTTTAACCAATTCATACATGGCACAACCAATCATATTTTCAGCCACCACCACGGGTCCTGAAACTGAGAAAATCTGTCCATATTGAGATTCTTTGGTATCATCTAATGAGAGACGCTTAATCTCTTTTTGAGCGTTTTCTAAAGCACCAGCCTAAAAAATGTTAGTAAGAGTTTGACAAATATGGCATTTGTTAGTGAGATGAGAACAGGAGGTAAAAGAATGGGAAAAGTTGGAAAAGAATAAACAAAATAACATAAACAACATTACATCACTTTTCTTAATCCAATTCCACTTTAACACCTTCATTAATCATCGTCTCAATTGGGTATAAAGTACATACCATGCTAATCACTTGTAATTAAAGGTGAAAACGAGTGAACGAAATCTCACCCTTGAATGCGGGTCGTGTGAGGGACGAGTTACCCGGTGAGGTCCTCGAAAGAGTTCACGGAGTGAGAGGAACTCGAGAAGAGAGGACTATAAAAGGAGAACCACAGAAGGAGAACCACAGAAGAAGGTAGAAAAAAGGACAGAAACATTGAGAGAAAAGAACAGAAACATTGAGAGAAAGGAAACATTGAGAGAACGAGGTAACCTTCACAATACCTTCATATAATGTTGATTAGGTGTTGGTTACTGTTATTATGTGATGATTACTGATGATTACTGATGATTACTGATGATTACTGTTAATTATCTGTTGATTATTGTTATTATCTGTTTATTATCTGTTATATACCTCTCCTATCTCTTCTATCTCTTCTATCTCTTCTATCTCTTCTATCTCTTCTATCTCTTCTATCTCTTCTATCTCTTCTATCTCTCCTATCTCTCCTATACCTCCTATCTCTCCTATACCTCTCTATATCACTCCATCTTGTCTATTATTTCCTACTTCCCATTTCCTCTACACCCCACACCACACCCTACAACTTAGCTCCTAACTTCCTAGCTCTATCTATTGCTATATCACACATGGCATTAAACGCTTCTTTTCTCTCTAACTCAATATCTCCTCTGTTAATCCTCTCTACCATATTATCCATAATAACCGTTCTGGGTCTACCATTAACAAACACTATATACCTAAGACCAGGAAACTTGGCTTCATATGCTTGATTTAAACTAAGTAACTTTTGAGCTTCTTCTTCACTTCCTTGTAATGATTTCTGCTCTGCTGAAGAATGGTCTGATAACGTTTGTGGTTTAGCACCTCCTAATCGAGGATGGGCGGCTATGATCTTGGATATATCGGGGTTGATAATTTGTTTAGTTTCTTTGGTTTTGGTCTCTTCTTGCTTCAAATATGTTAAAAGAAACTCTCTACAACTCTCAATCAATTGTCTGTATGAAGTATATGGATGTTTTGGATTAAATACATTGGTTATTAAAAGATTAGTTAATGTAGGACATGGTTCAAATAGATTATCCAATACTTGGGATTTTTTGTGATCAGGAATTTGTGTTAATTGATTTGGTTCTGGTAAAGTAAATGTCATGATAAAAGTTTTAAGATGTAAAAAAAAATGATGAAATCAATGAAATTATTGAAAAATTATCGTTCTTATAATCACCTCGGCGATATCCGAGATCTCATTCTCATTGTGCAATATATATCTATTACATAGACTAACTACGGTTACATACACGACATGATCTATGACATTGTTGTTATTGTTATTGTTGTTGTTATGGTTATGGTTATGGTTATTGTTACTATTATTATTGTTCATCATCTTCTCCTCTCTCTCCCTAAGTAAAGTGTTGCACTTCACGTAATCTCTTACTATCCTTAACACTTGAAGCCCCTTGTTGAGCAATTAATGGATGTCTCCAGTTCTTAACATAAGAATAAAGAACATCAGCCAATTGAGTGGTTTCAGTGATTCCCAAATCAGCAAAAGTTTTAGCAGTAGGATCGATTTTTTGATCAATTAAATGTCTAGTGACTTGATCAGGATTAGTTAATCTCCAGTAAGGTAATTGTTTTAATTCAGCCACAAATCTAGCTAAAGGTAAAGGGATTTTATAATCAGCAAATTTATAAGAAAATGGTCCCAATTGAGAGAAATCTTGAGTTATACCATGAATCATTTCTCTCATTTCTCTAAAACTTAATCTTTCTGGTCCATATAATTCATAAGTTTGTCCAACAGTAGAATCATCATATCCGATTTTTTCCAATCCTTTGGCCACATCAAGTACATGAACTGGATAGATTTCTTTAGTATTAGCATTAGGAGTCCACATCTTTAATTTAGGTCCTAAATAATTCAATAAATTATCTTCACGACCATACATTGGACTTGGTCTAACAATAGTTGAATCAGGAATGGATTCTCTTACCATTTGTTCACCAATCCCTTTGGTAGCATAAAATACTGATTTAGAATTCACATCAGCATTATAAGATGAAACATGAATAAATCTTGGATTACCAGCTTCTTTAACGGCATTAATAATTCTTTCAGTAATTCCAATATTAACATCAGCCATGGAAAAACTCTTGGTGTTATAATCAGCTCCAACACAATTAAATACAATATCAGAATGAGCCACTGATTCTTGAATAGATTTAATGTTTCTTGGATCCCATTCAACAAAGTTAACCACACCTAAATCTCCTGATACCTTTAAAAACCGTTTCTTCATATCATCTCTGAATGGTACCACACATACAGTTCCATGTTTGGCTAATTTAGACGTCACATAACGTCCCAACATCCCACTAGCTCCAAACACAGTAGCTACATATCCAGTTCTAGAAGAACGACCTCCTGGTCCAACCGCTTGGTTAACTTTACCGGTTCTGGTAATATTTATGTCTGATTCCAATATTGGTGTATGCAAGGCTCTAACACCACGAACTATAGGAGCTTTATTCATAGTTTTACTTCCAAATAACATAGTGTTAGTGATTAAAAAATTTGATTACTGTGAGAAAATACCAATTTCTGGTTGGCTGAGGGTTATGGGGTCAGGACACGACCCTTTTTTTTTAATGAAGATTTCAATTTTTCAATTTTTCAACTTTTAAGATGAAGGTTTTAAGAACTCAAGAACTTAAGAACGTAAGAACTTAAGCAAAGTTTCACTATATAAAAGAGTAACTACATCACCAATCACAACATCTTTTCTTCATAATACACCTACGTTTATTAAAACAATCATAAGAAATAATCAGGAGTCTTTCGGGTAACCGTAGGTTCACCAGGTCTAACGGAAGGATCATATTGTAAGAATTCTCTATTATGCATTTCATCAACTTCCATGATAGCAGCTTGATTACCACATCTATAACAATAATTAGGAGCAGAAAATATGGTAACTACGGATTCTTGATGAGACCAAGAATAACCTTCCATAACTAATTGATGAGCTCTTGCAATTAAATTCAAATCATTAGTATGATTGAATTGTTCCAGTATATCTTGACCAAAAGTGAAACCAGCACCTCTTGGAGAAATTCCCCATCCACCTCTATCATCAGGATCTGACCATAACAAATCACACATAGGTCCCTCATGAGGAACTTCTTGAATTCTATTTAATTCTCTAACTTGATCAATGGTTTCAATCATGGGGGATAAACCTCCATGTAAACAAAAGATCTTATTATCCACCAAGGCAGTGATGGGGAAATAATCAAATAAATCAGTGAATAATTTCCATACGGTAGCTGAACCATATTTTCTTAAACATTCATCATAAAATCCATAAACTTGAGTAATTTGTCTTGACTCATGATTTCCTCTTAATATAGTAATTCTGTTGGGATATCTTACCTTCATACAAACCAAAAATGATACTGTTTCTACAGAATAATATCCTCTATCAACATAATCTCCCATAAACAAATAATTGGTATCAGGACATGGTCCTCCAATTTTAAATAATTCCATTAAATCATGAAATTGTCCATGAACATCTCCACATATAGTTACTGGAACTTGAACTGGTTGAACATTTTCTTCAAATTGTAATACTTCAATAGCCATATCACATAATTTCTTAACATCTTGTTCTGATAATGGTTCACAATTGGATAATTTTTCAATCCATTGATCTAATTGATTAATAGATGGTAAACTTAAATCTTGTACTTTTGATTTACTTTTGGATGCTTCATTTAATTGATGGTCATCACTGACATCTTCCATTGGTACGTCTGTATCTAAGTCCATGATAACAATTATGCGATTAAAAAATACAAAACAAACGAAATGAATTAATTAAAAATAAAATGGTCAATTAGGGATATCTTTTGTTATTAAATCCTTTCTTTTCTTTTCTTTTCTTTTTTGTTTTCGATGTCGACGCCGTGTCGTCACTGTCCCTTTTGTGAAGGTTTGTCTTTTCTTTTTATGTAGCTGTTTCTACTTTGTGTTATTAAAACCTCAATATATACAGCTTTTCTTATTGATCAATGCTCTATAATTCAGAACACTTAAACAATTAATTGACTTTATCCTTTTGTAAAGAAGTTGCTGAAACGAAAAACTTTTATCAACACCGAGGGGCGCACGACCCGCATTTGTGATTTCGGGGTTTCTTCCTGCATGTATGCAGGAACGATAACCACAACCGATTTTCGTTTATAATATATATATATTTTCTGGTTTTTTAGTATTATTGGCTGCAAAAATTAATATAATGTACAATTTAATCTATAAATCTATAATAAGAATTGATTTTTTGAGTTTTTCTTAGCTTCATTAGAGTCATTTGAATTACTTGAGTTATTATTGGTCTGATTATTATTTGGATGGTTAAATAGGTTTAACGTGGAATTAGATCCAAGTAAGTTTAAATTATTAGATGATGATCTAAATTGATTCAATGTGGATAAGGAACCTATTTTACTCAAGTTAGTCGATGAGTTATTAATGTTAATGTTGTTGTTATTATTGTTATTATTGAATTGAAATAAATTTGTCAAACTGTTATTTTGACTGGTGGATAAATCATCACTGATTTGATTGAATAAATTATACAAATTCTTAGTACTTTCACTAACGGGTAATTCGTTGTTATTTGTGTTATTAGTGTTAGTATTAGAAGAATTGTTGTTGTTGCTGTTATTGGTTTGATTACCAATATTGCCATGAAGTCCATGATTACGATTTCCTGAAGTAGTGGCATCAGTACTATTGTTTCTATTGATAGCTGTAGCTGGTGTGATCACTGGAGGTGCTGGTGCTGGTAATGATGAATGAGAAGGTCCTAAACCTTGTCCTTGATTGGAGGAATTATTATAAGGTGTAAGTCCACTAGGAGGTTGGTTTTGTACTATAGTAGAATAACTATTAGAATTAGAATTAGCAGGATATGTTCGAGGTTCATCTATCATATTCAATTCTGGTGTTGGAACATTAGTGACATTTGTATTAGTTGAATGATTAGAACTTAATTTGGAATTACCAAAGTCTTGTAATAAATCTCCCAACACGTTATCAGAGTTTTCCTTAGAATTATCAGCTTGATTCTTTTCTAATTTGTGTAAATGTTGTTGTAATTGTTCTGGTACTGGTCCACTACTTGATGGATAACTAAGGGGTTGTTGAGGTTGAGGTTGAGGTTGAGGTTGAGGTTGAGGTTGAGGTTGTGTTTGTGGTTGTGAATTTATTCCTGGATTATAATTTGATCCACTTGGTGGCACTCCATAAATAGAACTTTGACTTGAACTACTTTGACTATTTTGTAAGGAAGAATATCCTAAACTAGAACTTGTTTGACTATGATTACTAGGTAATTGAGGTGGTGGCATTTGTGAAGGTCCATTGAAATCAAATTGAGGTTTGGCTTTATTGGGATTTTGATTCAACAAATTATGCTCATAAGAACTAACTGAGCTTTGACTTGATTGGGGTTGTGTTTGACTTTGTTGATGTATCGATTGTGGACTTTTACTTCTGGGAATTGGAAGACTAATAGGTCTTTGAGGGGGAACAAGTGGATTTTGTGTATCTTTGTCATTGTAATACTTTTGATTCACATGATATTGATTGATTTGATGTTCCTTAATTTGATGTTGTAATTGATTAGCCAATTGTTGTTGTTGTTCAGGATGTAATTGATTTAATTCTGATAATCTAAATCTATTTTGTTGATTTTTATTTTGCATATTTTCTGTTTCAATCAATTTATTAATTTCATCAAACCAACTTTTTAAACATTTATTATTTTGAATTATCCGATTATAATCACTAAAAGTGGGGAATAATTTGATTAAATTTCTTGAAAATAATACTAAATTATTTAAATAATTGATATTATTTTCAAAATCAATATTAACTTTTAAAATAAACAATAAATGAGGGACAACATGGAAATTTGAAAATTGTAATAATGTTATTTCATCCAATTCATTAATTGATTCATTAAGATTATTAACGATATCAACCAATTCCTTCACTATATTTTGGAAAGTGATATTATTGGAGTAAAGAACTAAAATCTTAAATAATAATATTTGACATAAACATTTGCTTAAAACGTCTTTAGGCATAGGTTCAATACTAGCTTTAACCCTCAGATATTCTTTATATAATAAATTTTGAAGATCAGGAGTATGATTTAATTTATAGTTAATAGTCATAGTTATCAAATTATTCATAGCTTTACTAGTAAACGTACTCGTATCATAAGCATCGACAATTTCAGTATTTCGAGAATTGATAGTATTATTATTAGTATTAATATTGGAAAGTACTTCAAGTACACGGAAATAAAATGATGGGAAAGAAAGTTTATTATTACTGGATTTTAGATTGGACCAGTTATGTAATAATAAACTAGAATAACTAGGAATATTATCCATTGAGAATAAATGATTATGCCTTTCTACAGCATATAAAACCTCAAATAATTCATATAATTGATAAATAGATAAACTATTTTTATTCAAATCAGGAGAATTAATTAATTGATAAAAACTGATGGATTTTCTCAAATTTATTAACCGTTGTTGATTTACAAAGGCATCATCATTACTTTGAGTGATTTGATAAAAACAGAATAAATGCAAGCAACTTATGGATTGATTATAATACATTTGTTGATAATTAATTCTTTTGGAAGAAGGATATAATAAAATCCTATCAACTAAGGAATTAATTTCAATTATTTTCAGTTGAATCAATTGCTTATAGTTTTTATGAAAGGAAACTCTTTTTAAGAATTTGAATTTAACTTTTAAATGAATCAATTTAATCAAATTTTCATTAATCATTAATGCCAAAGTAAGAATGACTAATAATTGAGAAAGAAAAATAGGATCATTAGAATCAGCAAGTAATTCATGAGACAAATCAGAAATATTATTTCTCATAAATTCTATCAATTTTTCATAATTCAAAATTATTGATTTAACAGTGGAATTAGAAATGATTCGATTAATTATGGGTTGATTCATTAACAGTAATAATTCAATTAGACCTAAAGGAGTTAACTTGGAATTTTGCAATATATCATTATCGGAATTACTAACAGGTAAAGGAGGCACAGAAGAAGAAGAAAGTGTGGAAGGAGGATTAGAACCAGTAGTAGAAGCAGGTAAAGGAACAGGAGCAGAAACAGAAGCAGAAACATGAGGAACCGAAACAGGAGTAGCTGAACTGGTGACACCACCTGATTGAGGATTAATAGTAGGACTTAAACTTGAAGTGGTAGTAGCATTTGGATTGGAATTAAGATGGTTGGAATTAGAAGTCGAATGAACCGAAGAAGTACTACTATTTTCATTCATGGATAAAGTATTAGAAATGGAATCCGGAACTGGTTCAATAGGATGATCCAAATGATTGGAAGCAATGATAGAATCGGGTAAATCATTACGATCAGATATGGAATTTATAGAATCTAAAGTCTTGCGATGAAGATTTTTAGGACCCGATTTCTTTCTTGCCCGAAGTTGAGTACATTTTAAACCATTAGAAAGACAATGTTTACAAGGTCTTTGGGCTTCACATTTAACTTTTCTAATAGCACAGGCATCACAAGCTCTAACAGTAGACTTTCTTTTCTTTTGTGTATGAGAATCAATATCCATAGGTTCTTCTATTTTAACTTTAGTAGAAGTCGATTCAGGAGAAGGGCCAGCGGCAGATCCAGAAGGAGAGTAGGTCATCTCACCCGGAATACCAATATCTTGACCAAAACTCATAACTTAAAGGGCATCAGAAGTGGATTTTTATGTTATGTTTTATAAAAAAAGTACTTGAAATCCAGCAAATATTGTAAATAATGAAAATATGATACGTATCACTTAAACACAAATAGTTCCCTATCAACCCGACAGGTAATAAATTAAACACTCCAAAAAGACAATTTTTAAACGATAGTAAAGGAGTTTACCACGAGTATATGCAACAAGTCGAAGGAAGATGTTTGACGGTGAAGGTTAATAGCAACTTTGCTGGGATTGTATTTGTATTATTTGCTGTAAACCTGGAGTACAAAACAAAAAAAAAAAAAAAAATTTTCTGTTGAGAAAAAAAAAAAAAAAAAAAAGAAAACGCAGAAAAAAAAAGAAAATATACATCATAGAATAAAGTTGAAAAAGGAAAAGATGTTCATAAAGTCCGAAGTAAACGAGTATTTTGTTAGCAAAAGATTATTAACAAATGGAGATAAAAAAAAAGGCAAAGGAAAGAAAAGCACAACAGAGGTGGAGAATTAAACGGAGAAACAGCAATGAAGGAATTTTCGGACCGTTTCACTAGCCACAAATGACGAAGACACTACAATGGAATCGTAAACCAGGGCGAAACCGTAGAGAAAAGAGCGTCGGAGACAGACGGAGACAATAGAAATGAAAAAGAGAAAGGAAAGCAGACACAGAAGTAAAAGCAATAGACATAAAAGCAATAGACATAAATTCAATAAACACAAATGCAATAAACACAAATGCAATAGACGCAAACGCAGTAAACGCAGTAAACGCAAAGGCAATAAATAAAAGACAAAAAAAAAACATTACAAGCATCAGGTCCCCTGCGCATTGATGGTAGTGGCTTAGCAACGGTTAGTATTGTGTGAAGCCAAGTGGAGAGGCTGGAGATCGCGGAGTGTGGCACGAGTTTAAGGCGAGATGGTGGTGGGGTGTAGAGGTAAGGGAAGTAGTGGGAAGGGTGAAGTATTTTTTATTGTAGTATTGTGTTTATTATGATGGTTTCTTTATGATGGTTTCTTTATGATTTCTTTATAATGGTTTCATTATAATGATTTATTTAATGATCTCTTTATATTGTTCTCTATAATGATCTCTTTATAATGATTTCTTTATAATGATTTCATTATAATGTTCTCTTCATTATGTTCTCTTCATTATGTTCTCTTCATTATATTCTCTTCATTATATTCTCTTTATACTGATCTCTTTATATTGATTTCTATAATGATTTCTATAATGATCTCTTCATTATAATATTCATTATAACATTCTCTATAATATTGTCTTCTTTATGTTCTCTTCATCTCCTCTTCATCTCCTCTTCATCTCCTCTTCATCTCCTCTTCATCTCCTCTTCATCTCCTCTTCATCTCCTCTTCATCTTCTCTTCATCTTCTCTTCATCTCCTTCATCTCCTCTTCATGTTCATCCCCCTACACCCATCTCCTCACTATACCTTTGTTGAATTTCACTCATCTCTATAACCAAATTTGTCTTCTTCTTATACAACTGCACCAAACTTTCATCAGTTTCAAATTGAACTTGATAATAATCATTCTTAGGTTTCCCCTTTTGTAAAACTTCATTAATCTTCATACTTCCACTAGCAACATTATACTTTGGTTCATTATCTTTTAATAAATAAATTTGTTTCCCAGTAATATAATGTAATAATTCAATAAATCGGTTGTTTTTAGCTTGTGAACCACTTAAAATAATACTATCAATGATAATATTTGGTTCCATAGCCTTTAAAATCTGGTGTGTTTGTATTGCCAAAAACTCCAATATCAAATTATACTTTATAATTAATTGTAATAAAGTCTTTTCTTCAAATAATGATACTCCTAATTGACTACGATTCTTACCATCTATAATCATTTCATTCATATTAAAGTCATTAAGAGGACTTCTATTTCCATATTTGTCACCATAATAGAAGTAATATTTGAGTAAATGTCCAATTTGGGTGTTATGGCAAGTTTCTAATTCTCTAGTTTGTTGTTCCAAGTACTCAAATACATCATCTTTTTGACCAATAATGTCTTTATAATCATTAATTAACCCGTCTATAAGTTTCCCCGTAGCTGGCTGTCCACACGAATAAACACTATAATCACCAAGCTGATGGAAAGGACCCCAAATCCCAGTAATAGGGTTATTATATTCACATTCAATGATAAAGCACGTGGAAGTTCCTGCAACCATAGAAATGCAATTCTTTCGAGGTATCGTTGTAGATAACCATCCAGCATAACAATCAATACAACCGTTGGTTATAGTGACATCATTATCACCACAGATGGTGGTGGAGACCTTTCCAATGACATCACCCATAACAGGAACTCCGTTAAAATCCCCACTAGATTCCAGTTTCCCCACATGGATATTGTTCCTGATTATAGTGTCCAAAAATGACAGATCCCAACCTTTTATAGAGCCATCCATAGCCTGAGTATTGTGATACTTAACATCATTATCCACAAACACCACCAAATTATCATTTTTATCGACAAAACCTGCTTTAAACACGTAACTAAACCAATCATACAACTCAAAGCAATAAAGTTCCTGGTCGAAGTTATCACTTAACCACTTTAGTTTAGGTAAACCCATTTCAGGGATCCATTTACCGCCAATTTGGCGCTTAGCAAAGTTATCTAATTGATTCAAATCCCGGCATTGAGACAGAGATCTTCCGTCCATCCAAAGGATTATGTCTTGATTAGAATCTCCAGTACCACAGTTGAATGGTTTTAGACACGGTTTCCCGTCAACAAAGACTTTCTCTCGTACCACCATAGAACAAGTAGCGGTAAAGGAGATGGAAGAAGAATGATTAAACTCTGGTAAAACATCAATTATGGCGTCAAATATTTCAAGGGAAGATTGTGTGATGAAAGTATTTGTGAAGGCATTTGTATGAGTAGTGGAAATGTCTTTAGTTTTAGAGAAGGAAGGAGTAAAAGAACGGACAGAGCCGGTACCAATATCAATACCAATAAGCATAAAGTGCGATGGAAGAAGAGAGAAGAGAAGAGATGAAGAAGGGAGAAGTGATGAAGAGAAGGAGTTAAAGAGTTAAAGAGTTAAAGAGTTAAAGAGTTAAAGAGTTAAAGAGTTAAAGAGTAATTGTAACATAATAACAATCATTATTAGATAACTAGCAGCTATAGTATTACAGTATTACAGTATTAAAGTATTGTTAAAGCAATTGTTACAAATTAAAGACAGTTAAAGAGTTAAGAGTTATGATTGAAAACTTATATCTAAACAGTTAAGGTTAAACAATTAAAGGTTATTGTTAAAGAGTTATCGAAAATATTTAAGAACTATTAAACAGTTAAAGAGTAATGATTAATGATTAAAGTATTATGATCTGATAAAGAGTTAAATCTTCTTAAACAGAGACATTAAAGAGATTGTTGAAGAGATTGTTAAAGAGATTGTTAGAGAGTTAGACTTCTTAGCTAAAGAGGTTGTTAAAAAGTTAGTTAAAAGACTACATTAAAGAATTTATTAAAGAGTTCATCAAAGAGTTATCTGAAGTCATAGTTAAAGAGTTAGTAAGACTTAATTAGACTTCTTTAAAGAGTTAGTTAAAGAGTTACACTTCTTAGTCAATAAGTTAGACTACTTAGTTAAAGAGTTAGTAAGACTTATTAAGAGTTAAACAGATTCAATTAGACTTCCTTAAAGAATCCATTACTAAAACTTAATCTTAAACTCAACTAAGAACCCATTACTAAAACTTAAATTCAACTCAGTAATTCTCTACTAACTTCACATATCTCTCATATATTAATCTATTCACTTCCTTTACTTCCTCCACTTCACTTCCGTTTAAAAAGTTCCCCAAATCCAGGATCAGAAAACATCAAATATTGACTCTTCGTCAACTTTCTAAACTTCTTTCCAAATATTATCATTATTATAAATGATCCATTAATCACTACTGAAAGCATAAACATTAACCAAGTTGTCACCTTCAACCCATCTCTAGTTAACCAAGGTTGAATAGCAAATGTGAATCCCATTCCAATCATATTTCTTACAAATAACATAAGTACCATAGCTTCACTAGCCATCTTTCCATAACAATCAATAGCATATGTTAATACAATAGTACCAGAAGAACTCATAGCAAACCCTAAGAATCCTTGACCTATAATAACAGAAACTGGCCATGGAGCAGCATAAACTGATCCTAATCCATAAGCTAATAATCCTGCTGCATTGGTTATAAGAGGAAGTACCATGACATATAATCTATATTCTGGTTCCATAATCCCATTATTCTTCTTGGTTAAGTAAAGTGTCACCCAATCAACAAGTCTCCCAGTAAACATACCCAAAATAGACCCAACCAAAGCCCCAAAATTGGTCAACCCTGTGGCTGAAGCCGTGAAGAGATATGGTTCATATTGATAGATTTCTGCTTGTGTGGTGGCTAATAATGATAACCACATCATTTGGGCTCCATAAACTAATCCTCCCCATAAAATAGCTGGGAAGGTTATCATGAAAAATGGTCTGTACCAAATACATAACCAAGATCTAATATCATTATATTCAGTTTCAACAAATCTCATTCGTTGCCAGTAACTTCTAAGAGCAATAGAATCATCAACAGAATCATTATCAATCTCATTAACATCAACAGTTCCTTCTACTTTTTGTCCTTGACTTTCTTCTTTGGCCACTGTGTCTCTGGATCTGATTTGTTCAAGGATTTCTGTTTCCAAGTTTTCTTCTTCTCTTCTGAAAGTAGTATCTTCCATATAAAACAATTCCACTATAAGAATGATTCCAAACATAATGATTTGTAAGTAAAAAGACCATCTCCAACCAATAGTATCCACAATATACCCGGTGACTACAGGACCAATATCAGAACCAAAGTATAATGCCAAGATGAAAAAGGCCAAATATGAAGCTCTTTCGTGTTGGAAAAATACATCTGTGGTTGAAATTTCTACCAAGGAATCACAAGGAGCTGCTGCAAATCCAGCTATGATGTTAACTGCATATAAATGTTCAACTTTAGTGGCTTGGGAGCCAATAATATTGGCTACTATCATCAAAATAGTACATCCCAAGTATACAAACCGTCTTCCTAACTTTAAAGCTGTAGGTTGTAAGAATAAACAACCAATCCCTAAAAATAAGAAACATAAAGCTGAAGCAATATTCAATTGAGAGAAAGTACATCCAAATTCAATAGTCCAAATTACCCAAACTGGACCTGACCAATTAACTGTAATAGCCAAAAATGTAGCTAACCAAAATAAAAGGAAAAATTGTTTAAACTTTTTAGCTTTACTCCATCTTAAGGGATCATTAGGGTTTGAAGAAGGTGGAGGAATTAAAATGATATTATCATCACCTTGTTTTTTAACGGATAAATCTCCTTGTAAATCGATTAAATGAACTGTTCCTGGAATAACTTCGGGATCCATGTTGCAATACTAAGAAAATTTTTCAAAATCTTGGTTTGACGTTGACAGGATCTTAGGTTTTATATACGAAATTAAACAGTAAAAATGGAGAAAAAAAAAAGGAAGAGATGGCTATTGTGCCATTACCTCATTAGGTAGTAAGCTAATGATAACGGGATTCGAACTACGTCTTCACTATCAGCAGGTAACATCTTATAAGGCGTTGACGAAGCTTCGCTATCAGGTTGCAGATTCCGGCAACACCTTCCGAAATAGGCAACGTCGGGACTATTGACCATGGAATTGACCAATGACATGCCAGAACAGTAAAACCATGGAAGGAAATCCCCGTTTTTGTTTTTTGTGTTTTGTAGATAAGATCTACTGCATATAGTCACATGCACACCACGCCATGCATACAATACCAAATACCCAGAAAATCCTGCACCGCACGCACTACAGAACGATATCCTGCACACAACCCAAGACTTATCAACATGAAACACTTTGCATCAATCAAACACTTCTTTGATGAAACACTTTCCATTTTTGATACACATCCTTTTGGTGACATCTACAACTACAACATAACAGACCAATATCTAAATTTAAAAACATAACTATACAAAACTTTGATGAGAAGAAACAACTTCCCATTTTAGAAGAAAACAAATCCCTCAAAATTAATAACCAATAGTAGCTTTAGAACCACTCTTACCTAACCATTTGTTAACAGTAGATTTAGTGATGACTTCATCAAAGTCATCATCGACCTTAACGATTTCTACATCTTTACCGTTGAAAATAACAGCGGCTTTAACAGTTTTATCATAAGGTCTTTCAAAGTAGTCAGAAGAACCACCACCACCATATTTAATGGTGTTACCATTAGGACCTTGTTTGGTGTGTAAGTGAGAAGTTAATTTGTCAGAACCTTTAGATAACACTTCAAATAAATCTAATTCACCACATCCAGAGTCCCAACAAGAACATTCTTTCTTACCGTATTGTAAAGTTCTTGGGATCTTGGCATTTAAAGCCCAAATAGCTGGCATATCATAGTTGATAGCAGTCTTAGAACCAGAAGCTTCAGGCATTTGGAATTCAAACACAAACATCTTTTCTTGACCACCGAAACCATGGTAAGCTGGAATACCTTCTCTGTAGTAACCACAATCATCACCATCACATTTCTTGTTGGACATGATCATGTATTCGGTGTTGGAATCAATGGTGACATCATCTAAAAGAGTAGCATCAGAAGCACCACCAGAACAATCTTTGTTGGAGTAAGAAATGGAGTTACCAAAGTTGTAGTCGAAAACACCAGAACCTTCACCACCATGATGGTTCAAGAAAACAACATTATCACCAGTACCTGGGGTATAATAAGAAGATCTCTTCCAGTCACCAGGAGAAGCAGTTGAAGATTCATCATCAGAATCACTTTCAGATTCACCAGTGGAAGTAGATTCTGGAGCTGAAGTAGTAGAAGTAACTGGAGTAGAAGTACCTTCAACGTCACCATCACCTACAGTGGCAGTGGTAGTACCTTGAGAGGTTTGAGTGTTACCTTCAGCATCAACATAAATGGTTTGAGTAACTTCAACCACTTGAGTGGCTCTTTTATGTAAATGATGTTTATGGAGTAAAGTGGTATCACAATCTTCTTCTTCTCTTTTATCTTTAGAAGCAGGATAATAAACACCAAATTGTTTCAATTTCAATGGTCCTCTAAAATGTAATGATAATTCTTCATCTAAAGGACTTAAGTTACCAGAAAACAGATGGGATTCTTGAGAACATGATCCATCATCAGACATTTTGGTAACATCTTCATAAGAACTGGAAAATCCAATTCCGGCGTAAGATACTTTACTGACAGCTTTACAATAATTATTACCATCAATAAATTCACAACCAGAATTGGCGGCAGTTAAAGAGGCCAATAAACCTAATAAGACTGATTGGCTTAATCTCATAGTAGTTAAAGGAATGACTTTTTTAAAGAAGGAATGACTTGAGTTAGAAAAAACAAAACTATTATGTAACTTTTATAAAAAAAAAAAAAGTTTCAATAAAAAGGAGTGAAAGTGTATTTATTTGGATGAAAGTAATAAAAGAAAACAATAAAAAGAGAAAAGAGAAAAGAGAAAAAAAAAAAAAAAAGAGGAAAAAAAAACAGACGAAAATGTGGAAAAGTGGAATAATTTAAATATTTGTTTACTAAAATGGTTTAACAAGCAAAAAAGACAAAGGAAATGTTGAAGCATGAAAGAGGCCCCGATCCAGCCATTTTTCTCGATTACCTCGGGAGGTTTTTTCTTGATGCATAGGCTTTCCTTGTTTGGGCGGAGGGCGCGTGAAAAAATAGCGGAAGGTGCATAACCCCTTCTGAAACGGGAAAAATGGGTGACGAAATTGGGTAGACGAGGACGAGATGATTTGAGAAAAAGAAAATAATGAAACTTTGCTGGTGGGAGGAGGATGTACAATAGAGGATACATAGAGGATAGATAGAGGATACAGGGTACAGAAAATAGAATATATGATCGATTATACATCACCGGTGACACGTAGTAAACACTAAAATTCCTATTGATCTTGTACAGCCTTGTAGACAAAGAGGGTTGTTGGTGGTTTGTGGTTTGTGGTTTGTGGTTTGTGGTTTGTGGTTTTTTTTTTTTTTTTTATTTTTTTATATTTCTTTGTTTGCAATGCGGGTAAAGAATGCATATTATGTGCCCTCGTTATAGTTTAGACGTGCATCTCTGACACGATTTATTAAAACTTAAATACTTAAGGGAGGCGGAGAGGTGTTGGCTGTGGAGGTGTTGTATTGCTTGGTTGCTGGGTTACATTCGGCTTCTATAATTATCTTGGTGATTGTGATTGTGGTTATATTTGGGAGTATATTTATTGTAATTTGTCTTAGTATTTGTGTAGTGTGTGTAGTGGATGGGTCGTGTCTTGAGCACTGGCACCGAAAAGTCTAGACCTTTTTTCCGTTTTCATCAGTAGCTGTTGTAATGTCGTCAAAAGCCGCTTAGGACGTTGAGAGGATTAAGGGGAGGATTAAGGGGATGGTTGCTAATGTAGTGAAGGGAGTAGTTAAGAGGTGAAGAGTAGTTAAGAGGAGTAGTTAAGAGGAGTAGTAAAGAGGTGAAGAGGAGTAAAGAGGAATAAAGAGGAATAAAGAGGAGTGAAGAGGAGTCAAGAAGAGTATTTAAGAGGTGAAAAGTATTAAGAAAAGTGGTTAAGAGTGCAGTGAAGTTCTGTGGCATTTTAGTTCTCGATCAGATTTCCTTTCTTGAACAGATTTCCATTCTAAAACAGGTTTCAGTTCTCGATCTTCGTTCTCGATCATCATTCTTGATCAACGTTCTTGACCTTCGTTCTGGATCTTAAGTCCCGGTTTCAATTCTTCATCAAATCACCATCAAATCACCATCAAATCACACAATCTATTCCGATGACTTCTCTTTATTCACATCTAGACTTGGTGCGGCAGGTGCATAATGCAGCTCATTTTAACGGCTTTTCCGGTCACAATAATACCGAATCAAATTTTTGCGAAGACCAATAACGTACTAAATAGGTAATGGCTGAGAAGAGGTCCTATAGGTCCCATAGGTCTCATAGGTCCCATGGGTCCCCATAGGTCCTGTGGGACCTACACATCCTAAACCTCCTAAATCCTCCTAAAACTTCCAACACTTCCATACCCATACCAAAACATCCCTCATCCTCTCCCTATAAATAACCCCCCCGTTTCACTCTCGGTTCTATATTTATAAAACATAAACAAACACACTGCGATTGCCATATCTCCCATATAATGCGACTGTGAGAATCATTATCATTATGTCTAAACGATTCTCCAAAATCATCAAAGATGATGATAATAACATTCCTTTTAATCCCTATAATGCTAAAAGACAAAGCTATCACAAAAACATCCCCACGATGTTAATCGATGATGATCCTATAGTTCCCGATTTCCCACCCCAGGAAAAGTTCACCAAGAACTCTCATTATAACATGAAAATGGTGGTAGTTGGTGATGGTGGTTGTGGAAAGACATGTTTGTTAGTAAGTTATTGTCAACAAAAGTTCCCTGAGATCTATGTACCTACAGTATTTGAAAATTACGTCACTAATGTGTTAACTCCCAATAATAAGTTGATTGAATTGGCATTATGGGATACTGCTGGACAAGAAGAATATGAACGATTAAGACCTTTAAGTTACCCTGACGTGGACATATTGATTGTGTGTTTTGCTTTGGATAATATTATTTCATTACAAAATGTAAAAGATATTTGGTTCCCAGAAGTAAATCATTTTTGTCCTGGAATTCCAATACTATTGGTGGGGACTAAAGCGGATTTGAATTCCACCATTGATCCCGATTTACCCATGCAATTAGCCTATGAAATTAATGCTATAGGATACATTCAATGTTCAGCCAAATCCATGTTTAATGTTAAAACTGTGTTTAACTTTGCCATAAACCATTTCTATACTAGAGCTCAACAAGATGATAAAAAGAGAAAGAGTTTCTTAGGTCACAAACATCAATCATCAACATCATCTAAGAAGGGACACTTTAAAAATTCATCATTGGATTCGTCAATATTGTTTGATAAGCCATTAACGGATGAACCTGAGGATAATCCGTATATGTCTAATTATAATAATGATGAATTTGCATTTACTAGAAGGGATAAGAAGAAGAAGAAGAAGTGTGTGATATTGTAGAGGAGGGGAGAAGGAATTATGAAATATAGAAAAGCAATGTATAGAGAAAGAGAAATGTAGAGAAAGAGAAATGTAGAGAAAGAGAAATGTAGAGAAAGAGAAATGTAGAGAAAGAGAAATGTAGAGAAAGAGAAATGTAGAGAAAGAGAAATGTAGAGAAAGAGAAATGTAGAGAAAGAGAAATGTAGAGAAAGAGAAATGTAAAGAAATGTAAAGAGATAAAAAGAAATAAAGAGAAATAAAACATATCAGATCAATATATCAGATCAATATATCATCAAATCAATATATCAAATCATTAAACAATAATGTTTAATAATAATATTTTAGTCCTCTCGCGGTAAAATGGCAGTAAATTTAGTACCAAGCTCGGGCCGTCTCTACCACCACCCTCACCACCACCCTCACCAGTAATCTTATTCGCACTGATAATTCAATATTTCACCTTATTCCACACTATTCAACACTATTCAACACTACTCCAATCATGGAACTAAAACATCGGAAACCCCATGAATCCTCCTTAGCTTCCGTCCAATCAAGTCATTTAAATGACGCCGGTAATAAATCAAATAATCATTACCAAGATTTACTTCCAACTTATCGTTTCAAACTTAGAAACATGTTTCTTCCAATCATCAGAAAGGAAACTCAAATGTTATCACAAATACAATCCAAGATCAGAACTCCTGTTTTGGATTATTATTTTGCCTGGACTGCTAATTTGGCATCTCATACTTTTTACGTGTTAATGTTACCTGCATCTAATTGGTTTGGATCAGCTTCTTTAGCTAGAGATTTGGTTTATGTGTTAGGACTTGGGATCTATTTAACAGGGAATTTAAAAGATTGTTTATGTTTACCTAGACCTCGGTCTCCTCCGGTACACAGAATCACTATGAGTTCGTATACTACACAAGAATATGGATTTCCTTCGAGTCATTCTGCTAATGCTACTGCCGTATCATTGATTATATTGATGAAAATCATTGAAATAGGGGATCAATTCACACCACCGGTTAGAAATGGACTTATTGTGGTATTATTTTTGTACTATTTCTCACTTATCTTTGGTCGGCTTTATTGTGGAATGCATGGATTAGTGGATATTTTCACTGGATCCTTCATTGGTGTTATTGTGTTCCTCTTTCGGTACAAATTGGGAGATGCTTGGGACAATCTTTTGGTGTATAATACCAGTTTCATGGCGCCAATCGCAGTAATAATTATCTTTGTGGCGTGTATTCACTTCCATTTTGACCCCGTTGACGATTGTCCCTGTTTTGACGACAGTGTGGCGTTTATAGGGGTATTAATCGGGTTGGATTTATCCCATTGGTACGCCAATTATAGTCAATATTTCCTTCAGTTTTCGTCCACAACCGTCAATAATTCCATCATTATCGACTACGATTACTCCCGATTGGGAGTCTATAAGTCGATACTTCGGGTTATTGTAGGCGTTGGTGTAGTAGGGATCTGGAAGTCGGTGTCTAAGCCCATAATCTTCACTGTGCTCCCACCAGTGTACAAGGCGGTGGGAGTATATTTACCACGAAGAAACTACAAATCTACGGCGTTTTCTCACCAATCGACCCGGCACATTAGACGGCAATCGATCTCCAATATGAAGGAAACAGAGAAGATTGGTGAGTTTAATCAACTTTTACGAGGAGTGACTGATCACAAAAAGACCGATTCCATCGGGCCCGAGTCGGACATTGATTATTATGAGATTATGGAGATGAAGGGCCTGGACACAAAGGGCCTCAAGGACCTGGACACAAACAACCAGGGAAGAAAACGGGAAGTATTAGGGTTTAAAAGCGGAGTGTTTAAGTCGCGGTATGATGTAGAGATTATAGGGAGAATAATAGTGTATGCGGGGGTGTCGACGATGTCTGTGTGGGGGTTTGCATTAGTGTGTCAAGGGGTTGGATTATTGTAGGGGGGAGGTTAGAAGTGGCTAGTGAGGTTGTGGTTAGTGAGAAGTGGCTAGTGAGGTTGTGGCGAGTGAGTGTGGTGAAAACAATGCGGCGATTGATCAGATGATTATTAGGAGTGATATAGATGAATGACATTAGATTATTAGAAATGTCATTACACCATTATATCATTATATCGATATATCCCTCGTCCTACCTCGTCCTATCTCGACCTATCTCGTCATATTTCGTCATATCTCGTCAACGTCATCACGTGCCGCGCACTTATCCGTATCTTAATGCACAAGTTGGAAGTTTACTGTTATACTTTGTTATGTGTATGTGTTGATTATTTCTTTTGATTATTCTTTTCTTTTGTTATCTCGTTTCTTTATCTCGTTTCTTTATCTCGTTTCTTTATCTCGTTTCTTTATCTCTCCTCTTCTCTCTCTCCTCTTCTCTCTCCTCTCCTCTCTCCTCTCCCCCTCTTCTCCGGAATTCCATGTCTTAGATTTTTCGAGGAGTGAGAAAAAACACTAAAAAAAAAAAAAAGAAAATTGCAGTAAAGGGGAACTTTGAAGTAATTCCATCTTCAATCACATTATTCCGGTTTGTTTTAATAATAATTCCATTTCTTATAATAAATCCATTTAACCCCCGTTTTCAGGAGTTTCATTTGTCTTTCTTTATCACCAAAAAATGATCTATGGCTTCGATCTTATATACTAATGCAAGAATATAATAATAATCGTCCACAAGAGAATAATCGTTGGGGAGTTCGAAATCCTTCCGAAAATGGTATAAATGGTGTTAATTCCAATACAACTTCGGGACCGTCTCCTCATATGATTAATAACAATTCCAGTAATCAAAATAGTCCTTCTTCATCATCTTTATTGAATGATATGTATACACAAATAACGTCATTAACGTCTCAATTTTCCAAATTTAGTTCTGATTCTGATAAAAAGATTGAATCTATCAATATTAAAATGGCTCTACAACTTCAGTTACTTAATGATCGATTGTCCACTTTGGAACAACGATTTGATTCACTTCATAATGGGTTTTTTGATATTAAAAAAGACGCTGTGGTTGAATCTAATGATAATATTCAGAAGAAACTTCAACTTATTGGGAAACATATGGCTGATTTATCGAGTGATATAACTCATTTGAATGATCAGAATGCCAATGTGGGACTGGGGACTGGACAGGTCCTGGGACCTGGGTCTGGTATGGGATCTGGTATGGGACCTGATATGGGACCTGATATGGGACCTGGGTCTGGCATAGGACCTGGGTCTGGCATAGGACCTGGATCTGGCATAGGACCTGGGTCTGGCATAGGACCTGGGTCTGGCATAGGACCTGGGTCTGACATGGGACCTAGGTCTGGACCCGTACCAGGTCCTGCTCTGGGACCCGGACCCGGCCCCACAAATATACCTTCTGTTGACTCCACAGGTTCCTCAGCTCATTCCGCCCCCGTCACAAATCCCGCCCCATTATCCACAACCGTCGACCCAGTCCCCGGTTCCATCCCCCACACCCTTTCTGACTCAGCACACCAGACCGTAGCCGGAACTAATGCCGTGGATTCTTCCAGCCAAATCCAAGCTAAAGGATTATCTTCAATGTATCGCTCAACAACAAATGCTCAAGCTAATAGTGATAATAACATCTTGGATATCAACAAACAACTTTCTAAATCGTTCGGAATACGATCTCCGGCAGTTGGATCTCCTTATTCTTCTTCCAGAATTGGGTTTGATTTCCCCATGTTATCCCGAAATATGTCTTTTAACAAACAATTTCAAAACTACGATGGTTCCAATAGTGATAATAGTGGTACTAGTGGGGTTAATGCTGGTGCTAGTGGAAGTAATGATAATAGTGTTCCTAGTGTAAATGGAACCAATGAGCCTCACATCTCCATGAATAACGACATTGATGATGTTAACGATAGTAAACGACAAAAGATTTCTTCTGACGATGTACTTTTACCTTTGGCTCCTTTAGTTGATGATAATGGTGGTACTACTAATTTATCTAATGCAGTTAATGATTCGGTTTCTGAGTTTGCCAACGGTGGTGGTGGTAGTGGTAGTGGCAGCGGTAGTGGAAGTGGTGGTGATAATGGTAGTGGAAGTGGCACCAGCTCTGGAAAAGGTTCAGGAAATCCTTCTTCTTCCATTCCACAACCTCCTCAAGTATCTTCTACCTCCAACTTTGATATAATAAGCAGTAATGATTCACTAACTCAAGAACTAACTACGACTAATTATGAATCTGTTACTAAGGGAAGAAAATCTTCTAAATCCAGTGAATCCAGTGATAACTTCTCTCCAGGAGGTGATGGTTCTAAAAGTTCAAAGAACTATGATGCTCCTCAATTCAAATTAGAGAAAGGAGCTCGAAATGTGGCTGAAATATGGCGAGAATATGAATATGGTGTTAATGGGAAACCTCCATTAAAGTACTTGGAACTAAAGTTTAATGCCAAATGGAGAAATGACACTGAACTGAGAACTTTTGTAAGAAGAAAGAAGATCTATAAAGCAATTGAAACCGGGAAAAAGAAAGGTTATACCGAGGAACAAATCATAGATGATTTGGAGAATTCCAGGAATTACTATAGTAATGGAACTGTAAAGAAGAAGCCTTTACTGTGGTTGTATACTAATATACCAGAGAAGTACGCGTGACAAGGAACTGGAGGAGGAGGGGCCTGAAGGGGCTTGAAGGGGGGCTGAAGGGGGGGCTGATGAGGACCTGATGAGGACCTGATGAGGACCTATTGAGGACCTAGGTCCCTCACCCTACAACCTTTTGATCCGGCCACGCCCCATCGCTGATAGCGAAAATGTGAAAAATTATTATCTATAGTTTATAGAATTAGCTTGTGCAAATAGTATTAAACTGTAATATACCATAAATGGCACCTGTTGTAGATAAGAGAAAGATAGAAGATGAGGTGGAGAGTGTGGGGGCAAAGGAACCCCTTTCAAACAAAGAAACCCTTCCAAACAAAGAAACAACCCCTATCAAACAAACATTAACAAACCCCCCTAAAAGAAATAAACCCACAAAAAATAAAAGAAAGTATAAAGTCAAAGATGCAGAACCAACTTCACCAATGGGAGTTCTTCAATTTGAAATCAAAGAACTTCTTCATCACTATAATTTAACTGAACAAGATGTTTCTAATGATATGAGTGAGATATTGAATAATGGATCAGTTGAAGCATTAAGTCATAGAATTGTTCATAATGTTGAAGTATTGAAGTTATTATCTAATGGAGATGGAATTGCCATGATAGAGCATCCATTTAAGCATAATGGTAAACAATTGGTGGTGATTCCTTTTGGATTACCTGGAGATATAGTTAATATTAAAGTGTTTAAATCGCATCCACTTTATGTAGAAAGTGATTTATTAGATGTGATTCATGGATCTAATCATAGAAATGATGATTTGATTAATTGTAAATACTTTGGGAAATGTTCAGGATGTCAATATCAAAGTGTGGAATATAATCAACAGTTAAATTTCAAAAGAAATACCATTGAAAATGCTTATAAATTCTTTGCTCCTAAGCTTTTTGGTGATGGGAAACTTCCTAAAGTTGACAATACTGAAGCTTCTCCTATACAATATGGTTACAGAACCAAATTAACACCCCATTTCAATATCCCCAATAAAAAAGGACCAGGATTTTCTCGTCCTAGTGTAGGATTTGGGTCTAAAGGAAGACCTACTTGGAGAGAAACCAGTGGAGGAAATCATTCCATTTTGGATATTGAAGAATGTAGTATTGGAACCAGTATTATTAACAAAGGAATGGCCAATCAAAGAGCCAAGTTTGAAACTAATTTTAATGATTATAAGAAGGGAGCTACCATACTATTAAGAGAAAATACTCGAGTATTGACTAATAGTGATACTCCAACATTTGAACCAAATTCTGAGTCATCTAATAATGATAACGAAGTTACGTATGAGAAAGAGGTCAGTGATAATAACAGTAACAACAGCAGTAACAACAGCAGTAACAACAACAGTAACAACAAAATCTTGATTAAAACTTGTGTTACTAATTCCAAATACATCGTCACCGAATACATTAATGGATTCACATTCAAATTCTCTGCTGGAGAATTCTTCCAAAACAATAACTCCATTTTACCCATAATAATCAACTACGTTAAATCTAATTTAATTCTTAATAATCAAGAAAACTATTTAGTAGATGCATATTGTGGATCAGGATTATTTTCAATTACATGTTCAGAAAACGTTAAAAAAGTCATTGGAGTTGAAGTTAGTGCTGATTCAGTGAAATTTGCTGAAATTAATGCTAAAGCTAATAATATTCAAAATACTAATTTCATAGTTGGAAAAGCAGAACAAATCTTTGCTTCAATTGATACTCCTAATGATAAAACTTCAGTAATATTGGATCCTCCTAGAAAAGGTTGTGATGATGTGTTTTTGAATCAATTATCTGATTATACTCCAGCAAGAATTGTTTATATAAGTTGTAATGTTCATTCACAAGCAAGAGATGTGGAATGGTTTATTAATAATACCACAAATGGACATCATTATGGAGTTGATAGTATAAAAGGGTTTGATTTTTTTCCACAAACTCATCATGTAGAGAGTGTAGCTGTGTTATCGTATAGGGAATAGACATATGGGACCTGGCAGGCAAGGATGTAGTTGTAATAAGTAGGACAAAGTTGTAACAATATTGACCTACATTAGGTCGAGAGTGGACCTAACTCCTAGTACCAGTATGGGTCGAGCGTCGACCCATTCTAAAAAACCCCTCGTTCCATATCTCGGCCATCGCACCACCTGCACATAACCCCCTTGGTCCTCCTCGTCCTCATCTTTCCTTGATCGAAGGGCTCCAGCCCTAGTCGTCCCCCCACCAATAACCCTCGAAAATTTTTTATGATGCTCACAAAAACCAACTGAAAAAATTTATACATTTAACACAACTAATCAAAGATGGAAAACGATAAAGGTCAATTAGTATGTAAAGAATACAATGAAGAGCCTTGAAAAGGATATTGTGAAGTGAAGTAGAGAGTAGAGATTAGAGAGAAGAGAAAACAGAATAAAATGTTATGAGTTAGATATGTTTGATGATGAATAATTCATGAAGTAATGAATGTTACAATGTTATAGAAGTATCATTAGAAGAGTCAATAGAGGATTTTGTGGTGAATATTTTGTGTCAGTTTTGTGGACATTCTTAATCCAAGTCAATATCAACACCAAATCATTGCCTTCCTACTCCCCTTCACTCCATTTCACACCCCTTCTCATCACCCCTTCTCATCACCCCCAATTCATTATACTAACAAATTTAGGTCGAATTATACGTTCCAAGAAAATGTTCTGCTACCAACAGAATCTTAAAAGCTAAAGATCACTCTTCTGTTCAAATCAACATCGCTAACGTTGATGAAGAAGGTAGAGCTATCCAAGGTGACAACACTACTTACTCCTTATGTGGTTATATTAGAGGTAGAGGTGAAGCCGATGATTCTTTAAACAGATTAGCTCAACAAGACGGTTTGTTAAAGAACGTCTGGACTTATTCTCGTTAAACGGGTTATATTATATATTATCTGTAATTTAATGTCATAGCAGTATAAAGTCTGAAGGGTGTAATTGGTAATCGTTTCTAAATTTCACAATTTCTCACTATAGTTCTAGGACCTGGACCTAGGATGGGCTGATGCGTTGGGTCCACTCTCGGCCTAATATAGGTCCATATCTGTTACTTCTCAGTAATTTCTCAGTAATTTCTCTCTAATTTCTCCCTAATTTCTCACTACTTTCTAAATCCCTACTCTCCCCTCCTGCACACAACTTCTCATTGATCCTTATCAATAATGTTTTTTAAACCTGTTTCAGTAGTTTATATTACTATTTTTTCCTTTATTTTCTCCTTTTGTTCTAAACTTTATCCTTTTCCTTTTGTGTAAATGACTTCTGCAGTATTCACTTTATTATATGATTTGGATTATCTTCCCGGAACCCTCCTTTTAGGAACTTTAATCAAAGAATTACTTCCTTCTTCTGACATCAAATTAGGGATTTTGATCGATAAACTGGTGTTTTCTAGTGACCAATTGAACCTTTTAAGTGCAATTTATGATGATTTGGTTGAAGTTCCTATACTAAAATCAAAATTTAGTCATAAATTGAATCATGAATTAAATCGTCCTGAATTAGATAAAACCTTTACTAAGGTTCATCTTTGGTCTTTATATCATAAATACACCAAAATCTTATATTTAGATAGTGATACTTTACCCAATGTGACTGCTAAAAAGACTAGTATAGTGGATTTGTTGAAATTGGAATTTCCTGTTAATAAAATTGTGGCTGCTCCTGATAGTGGATTTCCTGATATCTTCAATTCTGGAGTATTTGTTATGAAACCTAATGAACAAGATTATAATAGTTTACTTGAAGTTATTGAAGGTGATGATATTACCTTTGATGGTGCTGATCAAGGATTACTTAATCAATTTTTTAATCATCTGCCAGATTGGGTTAATGATTTGGTTACTAATGGGGAATATAATGTATTTTCTATTGAACCCATTAGGTCATCTAATTGGATTCCTTTACCATTTTTATATAACGTGACACCTTCAAGTCAATACCAATATTACCCGGCATATAACTACTTTTCCAATACTCCTATAATGCCTTTTGGTAAAGGAAAAGGACTTCCGACTATGGCTGGAGATCAAAGTTATGGTTACACAGGGTCAAAATATTATACACAAGAAGAAGATCAAGTTAAATTAGTACATTTTATTGGTCCTTTTAAACCTTGGAATTATCCATCATCTGGAGGAATTCATCTGAAATGGTGGGGATTATGGAATAAATACTTTGGAAATGATGAATTTACTAATAATTTAGCATTTTCCAAGCCGGTTATTTCTCCACAATATGAACAATCTATTGAACATTCTATTGAAAAACCTATTGAACAACCTAAAGAGATTATTAAGTCTGAATTAAGTTATAATTATGCTGAGCCTGAAAGGACTTATAGTTATAGTGAAACAGAACCTAATACCAATAAAACTAAACCTAAAGATTCAATAGAACAAGAAAAACATTCAAAATTCGGATTCCATTGGTTTCAAAAACCTGAAAGATCTTTTAGTATTGATAATGATTATACTCCTACACATCCAGCGATTACTAAATTAAAAGAGAAAGAAGTAGAACAAGTTAATGAGAAGGTTGATAAATTAAGTGTTAATTGAGAAACTTATATAGAAACTATTAATGGAGAAGTAATAATGGAGAAACTATTAATAGAGAAGTAATAATACTTAGAATATTGTGTTAATTTTTATTTATAATTGTGTTAATTTTATTTATTCATTGTTATTAATTTAATTTTATTAATTTAATTCTTTTTGATATTTATTTCTCTTCTTCTTCTTCTCCTCTCCTCCCCCTCCTTTATTCTTTCCTTCTTTAACATTCTTCAACATTCACCACTTTCCTCTCTATAAAGGCTGCAAAATTTATTTCGCGAGATCTCTTAATTCATCACTTCTATCATTACTTCACTTATCAATATATAACACAAACATCACAAATAAATTACATTTCATAACATTTTACAAACACAACAAAACACAATCCAAAAATACAATCCCAAAAACAACACTAAAAAATCCCTTCACATATTCATAAATCCTTCAAAATTATTCCCCTGATTACATAAAAAAAACTTACCCGGACACAACCCTCTCATTTCTCACTGATCCGTGAAAAAATTTTTTTTTTTCCTCTCTTTTCTCTTCATCATTTATATAAATTTATTAAATAATTATAATAATTACATTACAATATGTCACAAGGAATTACTGAAGTCGATACCGGATTAATCGAAACTAACTACGATAACGTGGTTTATTCATTCGATGATTTAAACTTAAAAGAAAGTATTGTTAGAGGGATCTTTGGTTACGGTTATGAAGCTCCATCAGCTATTCAACAAAGAGCTATTTTACCAATTACTGAAGCTAGAGATGTTTTAGCTCAAGCTCAATCCGGTACTGGTAAAACTGCTACTTTCACCATTGCTGCCTTACAAAGAATTGATGAAACTTTAAAAGCCACTCAAGCTTTAATCATTGCTCCAACTAGAGAATTAGCCTTACAAATTCAAAATGTTATTACTCATATTGGATTATATTTAAATGTTACTGTTCATGCTTGTATTGGTGGTACTTCCACTAGAGATGATATTGAAGCTTTTAAATCAGGAGTTCAAATTGTTGTTGGTACTCCAGGTAGAGTTTTCGATATGATTGAAAGAAGATTCTTTAAAACTGAAAATATTAAAATGTTTATTTTAGATGAAGCTGATGAAATGTTATCATCAGGATTTAAAGAACAAATTTATAATATCTTTAGATTATTACCAAAAACCACTCAAGTTGTATTATTATCAGCTACTATGCCTCAAGATGTATTGGAAGTTACCACTAAATTTATGCAAAATCCAGTTCGGATTTTAGTTAAAAAAGATGAATTAACCTTAGAAGGTATTAAACAATTTTTCATTAATGTTGAACAAGAAGAATATAAATTTGATTGTTTATGTGATTTATATGATTCTATTTCTGTTACTCAAGCCGTTATTTTCTGTAACACTAGATCTAAGGTTGAATATTTAACTAATAAATTAAGACAAGAAAATTTCACTGTTTCTGCTATTCATGCTGAATTACAACAAAGTGAAAGAGATACTATTATGAATGAATTCAGATCAGGATCTTCAAGAATTTTAATTTCTACTGATTTATTAGCTAGAGGTATTGATGTTCAACAAGTTTCTTTAGTTATTAACTATGATTTACCTGCTAACAAAGAAAACTATATTCATAGAATTGGTAGAGGTGGTAGATTTGGTAGAAAAGGGGTTGCTATTAACTTTGTTACTGATGGTGATGTTGGTATGATGAGAGAAATTGAAAAATTCTATTCTACTCAAATAGAAGAAATGCCTGCTGATATTGGGGCTTTATTTAATTAGGATTGTTTATTTCTTTATGTAATGTGGGGGGATGTTCTCTAAAATTGTCATTAAATATAATAAGGCCTTTAAATGGGGTCTGTTTTGTAAGAAGAGTGTAGGAATTTATCAGTGTATACAGGAAATGACACTATATACAGGACAACTAGCGCTATATGCAGTACACGAACCCTACCGTGGCGGTAGTATTTTGTTCCATAGTACTACCATAGTACCACCGCGGAACAAAATCGTACCGCCACACTACCGCCACACTACCGCCACAACTCCTTTTTTATTTGTTCTCCCTCCTTTCATATAATAACCAAACAACTAAAATGAAATTAAATGATATTTATTAAACACTATATAATAGCAACTATACTCTAAAATTTCTGCAATTTCTAGCAATTCCAATAATTGTAGCAATTCCAATAATTCTAGCAATCAAGACATCCCCATTTTGAATAATATTCATTAATAACCATCTCTTCTGGCTTGTACTTGTGCTTGGATAGCCTCATTTGTTCTTCTCTCTCCTTCAAGATTGGAGGCATTAACTGCATGTTCTAAGGAAGTAAGCCGACTCAAAATACTTTCCATGTTACGTGTCATGGTTTCCATTTGATTCTCAAGGCTTCCAATGCGGTTCTCAAGGCTTCCAATTCCATTCTCAACTCTAACTATGGCTTCATTATTATTATTCACACTCACCTCCAAATTGGCAAGACGTTGTTCATTAATGGGGTACCCTAACCATCCAAGAAGCCATTTAAGTCTAGTACCAAAGATGGAATCATTGATCGGTAAACCATAAAATCTTAACAATGGTCCTACGGTGTGATTACGAGTATTTTGCAATGTACTCAATGCAACTACTCTTTCTCCATCTCTCATATTTCCTTGAGCCGGGTACCTTCCCTCTTCATTCATCAAAAGCCTTAACATTTGATTTTCTGTAGCCACTGAATTAATCCTTCTGGCGACTTCATTTTTTTTATCAATCAATTTATTAGTATCAACACCTACAGCTTCCAAAAGATCCCTTAAATTAGAACCATCACCGCAGTCATAGTATTGTAAACACAGTTGAACTTGTTGTGGAGTCAAATTGTAGATCCTTTCAATGGTTGATAAATCAAATGGTGGTGGTAATTGACTCTGATTGAATACAGTTTTTAAAGGGATTGTTGGGTCCAGAATCAGTCCATTAAACTTTCTAGCACGTTCCGTCGGAACCTTATCTGGACTATTACCTCTATCCATAATATAAGAATAAAATGTTTTTGATAAAAATATCAAAATATTACTGGTATTTGTCCAATACCTTAAGTAGGGGTTTAGTCCAGGGCTTGCATATTGTTGTAGCAGTTCACGTAATAATGCATGCTCTCTAATATGGGGTCTTACCTCGGGGTGATGTTGGTTAGGATCAATTTCTTCGTCCATGGGTATGTCTTGTAATAGCTATTTGTAAAAAATATTAAAGGTTGCAAAAATGGTTGCAAATAGTGGAATGACTTTGTGTACGGGGACCTGTTTGGGACCTGGGCCCTGTATAGAACATGTACAGGTCCCATAGCTCTTGGTTTACTATGATAACCTTAAATCTAAAGGATAACATCATATAACATATAACTGCATAAAAATGCATTAAGTTATTGAACATCTTTTTGTCTCATTATCTTATCTTTTCTTCTCTTCTTCATGTCTCATACTTTCTTATCTCTTCATCATCTCTCATACTTTCTTATCTCTTTTCTTATCTCTTTTCTCATCTCTTCTTAAATGGCTGCAAATATCCTCATTCTATATTCCCTGAACAAGAAAAAATTTCAGAACAATGATTATTTGCCTAACAAAAAGATATTAATCATTAATGCTTTGATTAATGCTTTGATTAATGCTTTGATTAATGCTTTGATTAATGCTCTTTCTTGATCAAACCTTTTTCTTAATTAACCCTTTTTCTATTGTCCATTAACTTGATACTTATTAAGATTGAATAATTGTTCTTGAGGAGTTAAAATCACAGAATCAACATCTATAACTATCATTTCTTGGAATGTATTAAACATGGTAGCTAAGAGTTTATTATCAAAACCATCAAATTTATGAAGAAATGGGGTTTTATGGCTGAATTAACATCAACAAATTGAACTCACTTATAGTAACTTTGGGTTTTATTAAGTATAGAATGAGTAGTTTCATAACAATGATGATATAATGTCTTCCTTCACTATGTTTTGTTAAGATAGTAGTATTGATCTCTGGTGTAGGGTTATATGTTTGAGTATATGCAGGGAATGAATGGTATATGCAGGAGATATTATATGCAGTACACGAACCTCAGCAATGATAGTCCCTATTTAAAACGGGATGAAAGTGGGTGATTTGGGGTGAAAATTGTATAGGATAAAGAGAGGAGGTATAGGAAGGTGTAGGCGGGTTTTGTAGTTCTTTTTCAGTATTCAAACCTTCAATATAAGAGATTGTAAAAAGAGGTGAAAAATGGTAAACACACGCACAATCAATTATCACTCATTTTCATTTTCTCTTTCTATTAACAATAAAACCTTCTAAAACCTTCAATTTCTTCCATTATGAATATGCCAGGAGCATTTCCCACAGAAGATACTAATCCAAAAACACCCTTTGATGAAGGTTCTAGAAAAGAAGCAATGAAAGTAGTGGATGAAGAGAATCATCAAGGGTTTAGTGATCATCAAAATCGAGGATTAACCACCCAAAAACAACTGCATTTAATAAACCAATTAGATACATTAGTGTATTTTTTAGTAGGATATCAATTGATTAAATATTGTCATTCAGCGAGTATAGTTCCGGTAGTTTTCCATATGTTAATTCAAAAGATATTGAGCAGTGAATCTATAATAAATGGTACAACCACAACAGAGTTCATAGGATACTTTAATGAAAGTGAAAGACATCTTCGAGAACATGATCAAGATAGTGAAGGATTTATTACGTCATTTATGACAAGATTATGTTCGGCGGTTTATTGGAAAGGATGTATTACTATGGTGTATCATATATGTTTAATATGGTTCTGGATGTTACCTATAGCTAGACATAATGATGTTAAAGTATTGAATCATGGAACGTGGTGGTTTGTTTCATTTATAGGAGAATCTACGCCCACAGAAAGGTTTAATGATATGAATTGGGTTCATCAGGTATGGGATTTGGGATTACCAGGGTTAATATTTACCGATATGATAATACTATTTGTACAGTTGGTGTTATATCAAGCGATTTATAAGCAATCTACGATGTCACCGTATGGAAGAAAGAATATTAAGAATGAAGTTGAAGTATTACGAGCTAATGGAGAGCTTGGGCATGGAGATAAAGAGTATGAACCACCGTTAGTGTTTAGAGTAAGACTTTATGAGGTGTTAAGGTTAGATTTTGTTAGGGAGGGGGTGTGAATTTTTGAAGTAGAAGGATTATTAATATAAATCTTATCAATTATCATCAAACACAAATCTCATTTAATATCAATACAAATTTTATCAATTGTCATCAACAAAATCTCATTCTTTATCATCAAACACAAAATTTCGTTCTTTATCATCAACCACAAATTCTCACAATTATCACCAAACACAAATACATAAATTATCATCAACCATAAATTCTCACAATTATCATCAACCATAAATTCTCATAAATTATCATCAAAGATCAATTCTCAAACAATTCTCATCACTTCTCGAACAATTCTCATCACTTCTCGAACAATTCTCATCACTTCTCATCACTTCTCATTCTTTATCACTTCTCATTATCATCACTTCTCATCTCCCATCACATTCTCCCTCCACATGACCCCCCTGCTTTATGTAAACCCTCGCTGGATTAAACAACCATTTCTAATTCCTTATCCTCCTTCATCATCTATAATCCAAAAATCACAATCCTTAAATCAATTCCTATTCGAAAACCACAAACAGAACTCCAATTGGATTAAAAATGAATTTGATATCGATGAATCCATAATCAATAGTAACTTAGAATCATTGTATACTCAACCTAAACCACAAAAACTACTGGGAAAACACCTTTTCTTCCACCAATATAGTTATTTATCTCGTCTCAATACTCCATATCCTGATAAATATTGGACCCATTTGGACCCCGACATTAAAGCTATATTCTACAACCATAACTACATCAACAATGCATTTACAAACGAAATTCGAATTTGGAAAGGATTTGAAATGGTTCAATTTCTTAAGAAGTTCCTGGGAATGAATTTCAATCCCTATTTGGTTCTGGGGCTTTATCCCTGGGAGATTATACTACACAAATTAAGTCAAAGAGAGAAGAAGAATAAGAAGAATAAGAAGAAGACACAGAAATGGCTCCCTTTTCATTATGATTACTACGATCTTATAATTGAAGAAGCATTTCTGCCACGGGCCCGGAATTGGGCCCAATTTCTATACACAGAGACTAAGAATGAAGCCATGGAACCATCTTCTGGGTCTGAGTTTAAGAAATTACTCACTACATTATCACCACAACAAAAGAATCACTTTTTGATCAAACAACAAAACCATTTGCATCATATAAAACTATTAAAAACAAAACCTCAGCCATTACAATCAGTGTATAAATCATTTTTAACTGATTTTTTACATAAAAATTACCCTCAATTGAAGACGGTGGCAGAAATGGCCCCAGCACAAAAACATGCCGCCCAGGTATGGCGCGAGCTCTCGCCCCAACAACAAAACCAATTCCGCACGCCATCGACCAAAGGCCTAGGTCGAAACGTGGTAAATCAATGGCAGGATTTACATTGGAGATTATCATTGGTAATGCATTATATTTATGATGTAGGAGGAGTTTCACCTTTATATAGTGATAATGAGGGGTTTAACTGGAGACACGACTTGGAGGTTAAACTTCCTCATTATTATGTTAATGGTCATTATTTGGAGAAGTATTTATATTTTGATAGGAATAGGATACTTTGGGAGTGATCAGAGATGAGAATTTAAAGGATTGAGATTTGAAACATGAGAAATTGAGAAGTTGAAACATGAGAAATTGAAATTTCAAATTGAAATATTTCCTGACGCGTCTATTTAATTAATACTTTATTACTCTTCATCACTTCACTTGATCAAAATGACTTCCGAACAAATTAATAAAAAACAAAAAACTGAAGATGTTCCTACTTTAAAGGTTTTCTTAAGATCAGAAAAAGCTAAATTACCTACTAAAGGATCAGCTTTAGCTGCAGGATATGATCTTTATTCAGCAGAACCATCATTAGTTCCTGCTCAAGGTCAAGCTATGATTAGTACTGATATTACTGTTTGTGTACCAATAGGATGTTATGGAAGAGTTGCTCCAAGATCAGGTTTAGCTGCTAAGCATGGAATTTCATGTGGTGCTGGAGTTGTTGATGCTGATTATAGAGGAGAAATCAAAGTTATCTTATTTAATCATTCTAATAAAGATTTAGAAATTCAACAAGGAGATAGAATTGCTCAATTAGTATTAGAAAAGATATTAATTACTGAAGTTCAAGCTATTAGTGCAGAAGAATTAGATACTACTGTTAGAGGAGAAGGTGCTTTTGGATCCACTGGTAATTAGTAGTAGTAGTAGTAGTAGTAGTACTATACTAACAATAAATAAGACTTATATAGTTATGTTAGTAGTCAAAGTAATTAGACATTAGTTATGAGATAGTGCTAGAGATTATAGATTAGTACTAGAGATAGTGCTAGAGATTATAGATTAGTACTAGAGATAGTGCTAGACATTATAGATTAGTACTAGAGATAGTGCTAGACATTATAGATTAGTACTAGACTCAGTACTAGACTCAGTACTAGACTTACTACTAGACTTACTACTAGACTTACTACTAGACTTACTACTAAAGAAACCAATTAGACAACGGTCATAATATATTAACTATAAATAAGATTTAATTCTTTATGTTTTATTTTCTTTCTTTATTCTTTATCTTTATCTTTATCTTCTTTCTTTATCTTTCTTTTTCTTTCTTTTTCTTCTTCATCTTCTTTTCCCCCTCTTTCCACTATTTACATCATTTTGAATCATCAATTCATAACTTATTAAGCACTGGCACTAGGAGGTTGATTATCTTTTCCTTCCTTTTTGGTTTCCTTTTCCTTTTCAGTTTCAGTCTTTTTTACATGTTCAGTTTCAGAAGTTTCACTATCAGGTTCAACAGTCATTCCTTCTTCAGATGTCTCTTCAAGTTCATCTAATTTAATATCATCTTGAACTTTAGTAACAGTATCTTTTTCTCTCATGTTTTCTTCATTAATTAATTCATCTTGTTCCTTCAAAATATCTAATTTCAATTTAGAATCATCAGATAATTCTAATTTAGCAACATTATAAACTTCATCAGGAATTGATGATAATACTGCTAATAACGCATCATAATAAGTTTCAAGATCATGAGCATGATCTCCATAAGTATAAGTTGATGATAAAATCAATAATGATGATGGAATCTTTTGTCTTAATCTTAAATCTAACCATGTAGCAAGATCTTCTCTTAATCTACCTGGTGATACTTGAGAAGTTTGGATCCCTCTTTGTTGACAAGCATACTTTAATTCGGGAATAGTTAAAGATTCAATACCTTCATAATCAATAGCTTTATCATCCTTAATGATATTCAATAACCGATGTCTAATTTGATACCGAAGAATAGAATCAGTTCCAAATGGTGTAATGTTCATATACTTAGACATAGCCAATAATTGAGGTCTTGATAAGTTATCTAATACTTGATCATTCTTAAATAATCTAGCCACTCTAATTAAATGTTCTCTAGTTGGAGTTTTCCCCATAGAAATGGTATCGAAAAAGGAAACAAATGCTTCTCTTTCTTCATCATTAAACTTTGATAATTTCAATCCACTTTCTTCAATAGTCTTTTTAATATACATTGAAGCTGTGTCTTTAGATTTATTCAATTTGGCTGATTTGGCTTTCCGAGCTTTAGATGATTCATAAGTTGAAGGTAAAAAGTTGGGGAAAATCCTAACAATCACTGGAATCAATAATTCTGCAAATGGAATCAATACTAAAGCAGCAAATGGTACTAATCTAACAAGATCAGTAAGTGTTCTTTGTAATTGATTAGCTTCTCTTCTGGATAATGCATAACCTGAAAACAACTTAACTATCAATTTAGTTGATACTTTAACTTCATATCCCAATAACTTTGTTCCCAGCCAATAATGAGCCGCTTCATGTTTAACTTTCTCCCAAACAGTCTTCTTTTGTTCTACTTCCTTATTAGGTTTAGATTTATCCGAAGTATCCAGTTTCCCCGGTCCTTTTGGGGTTAAATCAGGTTTCCTCATGATTTCTGTATCCGAAGAAGACTTTGAAGAATTCATTCGAATAGTTTTAATCATGGAATTAACTAATTTAATGTTAACGCCTTTAGTATAACCAGAACGCAATCCTGGGGTCATAATACCTCGGCTCCCGGTGGCGCCAGTTAGTCCCACAATACCTCTTTGGGGTATTATAATATTAACACCACGAGCCACTGAATTTGATGATCTTTTAGTGAAGATTCTAGAATACATTTATTATGGCGATAGTGGAGTATTAAAGGTGATAAATATAAATGGAAGTAGAATGAATGAGTGATTTGCTGGTTGAAAAATTCTCAGAGTAGTGTGAGATTCTAGAAGGGGGAGGGAGTAGAGAAAAAAAGAGATGGTGCGGATGTGGTGGTAGAGAAAAAAAGAGATGGTACGGATGTGGTAGTAGAGAAAAAAAGAGATGGTGCGGGTGTGGCACCACCACGGTACTACAGAAAAACAAATGGCACCACCATGGTGGTAGAGAAAAAGAGATGGCACCACCGGCAAAACCATGGCACCAAAACTACTCCCTCCAGTACTATCTATTCAACCTATTTACTCCTCCTCTACTTTTCCTATACTTTTCCTCTACTCCTCCTCTACTCCTCCTCTACTCCTCCTCTAATCCTCCTCTACTCCTCCTCTAATCCTAACTTCTCTACAAGTCCATGATGATCTTTTTCTTCTCCACTAACCCCTACAATAGCAATTTTTTCTACCATTGTATGATTATCTTCATCATCACCATCAATAAAAATATTTAAACTTTGTACTTTTTGAAACCGAACATACTTTAATTTACATTGATACCAACAATGGTCATCAGTTTCACCTATTTTTTCAACATGGGAAGCATTATTATCACCAGCAGCATCATCAAATGATAAAATATCCATCTTATTACCCCAGATTTTCATCAAATTAGGCAATTGGGTTTCTTCATCACATTCTTCTGCATCTAAATTGGTTTCATCAGAAACCGATTCTGGTTTTCTAATCTTTAAAATAATTGAATGTACTCGAGAAATATGAACTAATGGTACATATAATAACATTTGACTATCAGCATCAGAAAAAATAAAACTATTGTCTTTTTCCAACAGAAAAATGTCTCTAATAGAACCTGATTTATTCAATGGAAGTATATTCAATGCTTGAAAATCTCCAAAATATATAGTATCATTCAATATTTGGTATCCTTTAGGAACATAATCTTTGATTTGTTTCAATTCTGTTGAAGCTCCTAAAGCTTCTGGTGATGTTCCATTTCCTTTACGTCCAATAACACTATCATCACCATCAGCCAATTGCTTAAGTTTATCAAATCCCGGTTTAACATTGATTCCACTAACACGATCAATTACTTGTCCATTTTGTATAAAGAGAAACGTAGGAACACTAGTGATTTCATACTTCCGGGCCAATTCCTGTTGACTATCGAGGTCAACTCGAACTACTTCCACCTTCAGGAATGCAGAATCGGCGTAAATTTGGTCTATCATCGGCTTAGATGCCTGACATGGTCCACACCAGCTGGCGGTAAAGTTCGCCACAATGTACTTATTGTTAGCTAAGTACAGGTTAAAGTCTGCCGTGGACTTTACAAAACTAATTGAAGTTGTCATTTAAAAGAACCACAAAGCAATTGACACGTTTACAAAAAGAAATGACTGCAAAAAAAAAAAAAAGTGACTGCAAAAGAACCTAAATCACTGGAAAAACTATAAAAGGAGGCGATTTCCCTATATTTTATTGCAGTTGATAATACTATTTTTTTTATGACTGCGCGCGCTTAATAGTGAAGTAATAACTAACATTAAAGGGTTGTACGTAATGTCTATTCCTTCACTAAAGGTGGAAGGACCGAGGGATTTTGATAGGGAAACTGGTTCTACGGATACTTCGAGACACGAGGAAACACGATCTGAAGTTAGTTTCTCCCAATTGAAGCCACTGGCGTCACAAAAGAAACATTCCGTGAAGGGGAATGAGAAACCTTCAGTGAAGGGGAATGTTAAAGGAAATGATTATGATTTTGATGTTACTTTAGAAGGAATTCAAGGTAAAGAAAATCATCATAAGAAAGTCGAAGCTAAGGAATTAAAGAGAGCTGCAGATTTGGCCGAGATTTTACTCGACACTAAACGGACATTTAAAGCAGAAAATAACATTTTAGACAATGAACAAACTACTGATGCTTCTGGGAATCGTCTTGAAGATGTTCCTAGTATTGGTAAAATCTCTCGGGCTACGATCATAAGATGTGAAAAGGTTAAAACCATGTTTAACTTTAAGTATTTATTGATAGATCATATCTATGAGAACCAAGATCAGGCTCAATATCCTGGAATTGATGATGTTTATAATCCCTTACAAATCATACGAAACCGAAGACTTCGTGCTAAATATCATGAGTATCCCAAGCAATTATCGGTGAAAACATTACCTTTGGCTAGTAATGTGTTTAGTTCTAGAAAATCCAATCCAAAAAAACCCTGGAAATTGATTTGGGCTGTAGAACTTAATGAATTGATTGCTGATTCTTCATGGAGGATTCATCATATTCATGAACTAAAAGGTCCTAAGGGTGAACTTTGGTTCCCACCGCCTCCTGTGTCATCATCTGCATCATATGAATCTTCTTCTAGAGGTTCTAGAATAAGAGATAGTGATTATTTGCATTCCAATACCCATTTACGAAAACGCCTTCATGATAAGATCTTTACTGAGGAAGAAGATGGTGATGATGGTGAAGTTTCCACCACGAGAAAAGTCGCCGATAAAGTCAAATTGGGTCCTAAAAAACATGGTCATTCTGATGTTTCTTCTACCAATACATCAGAATCTGATTTTGAACCTAGTGTATCTTATAGTCCCAAAAGTCCCAAAAAAGAGTCCATTAGACCTCCTAAAGAGTCCCCATTATCTCACAATTCATCCAATTCCAAACCAGCATCTGATTATTTTACCCAGAAATCAACTCTGGTATCTCCTAGTTCTGAAACAGACGAAGATAAGAACATTCAAGGAGTTCAATTTAAACCTCTTGAAGCCAAAAGAGTTACTGCTGATGATCTGATGGTATCTGAGAATGTTACTATTGATAATAACAATAACACGGTTAACATCGATAGTACTCTCAATAACAGTCCCAATAAAGATAATGATATCAATTTTAACCATAAATCAGAAGCCAATCCTAAGGATCGATTAATTCAACACCATTTATTTGAAGCATATGGAGATCTTGATGAATTTTCTAGAGCCACGGATATGAAACTTAATTTCTTGATTAATCTTTATCCCAAACTTTCTAAATTGGCAGCTAATAAAGTTGATCATTTAAGTAAATCAGAAATCCCTCATTTAAAGCAATTTATTGTTGATATTAACGATGATTCTATTCCTTCATATGAATTACTTTGTTCAACACTTCTTAATGAAGTCAAATCATTACTTCGGATTATTAATGATGATTATTCCTTGAAAATCGATAATCTTTTGAGTAATAGTGATCGGATATTTGGAGAAATCAATACTTCTATGTCATTAGAATTACGTAAAGTTGATGAACGATTAGATAGATTAAACACATCGTTGTTTGGAACACTTTCCACAGGAGGTAATAATAATGATAATCCAAAACTTAGAATAACAGAGAGTACTAACTACCGAACTATGTATTGGATGTTGGAAAACTTTATTGTTATAGTATTACGGTTAGTATGGGTGATTGCAAATATTTATAAATTCATTATGTTAATATTAAGAGTGATATGGAAAGTCATAAGGTTTATACTATTTTAACAGAAAGAGGTTAATTCATGAATGAATTTACCAGCATTTTGTACATATTCACCAGGGGTTTGTTCATTATAGTCATCATTATCACCATCACCAGAATCAATCAACACTCCCATTATCAGGGACCTGGCTTGGGTCAAAAGTGTAGTGACAATGGATAGTTTTTCTTGATATGTGGAATGGGTAAGAACCCCCAAATCTAACAACACTCTTGCACCACCAAGGTTCAAAGGATGATTATAAATGGTAGAAATAATATCCATTAATTCTTCAACATTAAGTTCTAAATTGACTTGAATCACCACAAAAGTGTCTTCATTCCCTGTGGTCCCCACTACAGCCACAGTTCCAAGCTTGGTTATAGACAAAAACCGATGAGGTTGAGACGAAGAGTACATGGAATCCAAAGCAGAAGTCAATTTGTGTTTGTACATGGACTTATCAAAGGTCAAAGAAAAATCCAGAGTTCCAAATCCAACAGGATAAGACACACCTGAAGCCAATTCTCGATGAAGTTGACATTCAACCAAAGTAGAACTAACTAAAGCCATAGAAAAGAAATCACCAAAATACTGAGGACTTAAATTATCAGCAATTTCCCCCACTAAGGGACAAATACCAGCCAATTTACTCAACATTTTCCTACAGAAAGGAACTCCTTTATTGACTTCAAATGACAGAATAGAACCATTATGATCAATGGGATGAGAAAGATTAGTTCTCATGGCCACAGTAACATTATTGTTGTTGATGTTTTTGTTAGTGGCTAAAGATTTGATCCATTTACTGCAGGAATCAAGAGTATCAGCATTTTTGATAGAAGAAGGACCAATAATAGTTAACAAATTGCAATTATCCCTTTTGTCACCATTAAACAATCCACAAAGTCGAGTTCGGTTTTGTACCACTTGGGTTTGTAATTCCTTGTCAATAGGATGTAAATAGTCTTGTATAACTTCAGGCAGAGCCACGGCAGTTTGGCCTGATTTAGATAAACGTAACCCGGAGCCGATATCGTTGGAGGAAGAAGCAGGAAGTTTCCAGGAGGTGTCACCGTTATTATCACAAACATTATCACAAACATTATCATCACCATCACCACTTTTACCTCGGCTTCCGCCTCGGCTTAACTCCAACTCACTACATGACTTTTCTATTGTCTTTTCATAAGAATCATTGGTCTTTTCTAACTCAAGTTTCGACACCATAGACATGTTTTTAACTAAAAGAATGTCCACAAATAAAGAAAAAAAGATTATAGTTTTTAGCAGTGACTCATTTGCAGCAGATTTTTCACTAAACCTTTTTCGCGTTTGCGTTTAGTGAACACAAATGAAGCTAAAGTATGCAACCAAGATCAATTACATTATTACAAACCATTGATAACAATATCGAACAGGTTTTACAAAAGTTTCAGGATATATTTGATGTGGCGATAGTGGAGGATAAATCGAAGGAACTATTGGCGGTGGAAAGTGTGGCTATAGAGACAAATGCGTTGACGATAATAAAGTTATGTGAGGAGTTGTTAGGAATAACCCAGGGGTTAAGGGAAGCGTGGTGTTTAGGGAGTGCAAAAGTTAGTGGGAAAGAAGATGGGAAAGAAGGAGAGGAGATGAAGGAGGTTTTTGACAAGTTTAATAGGTTGACGGAGAAGATAGCTGAGGTTGGGGAGAAGGGGGAAGAGTTATAGTGATATAGGAGAATGATTATAGTGAAGAAGATTAGGTGAAGATTCTAAGAACATTCCAAGAACATCAGGAACATTCTAAAATAATATTATAACAAACACTATAAGAAGATTACAAGAAACTTATAACATCCTCAGGAACATTATAAGATCATCAAGACCTTCACAAGAACATTATAAGAGTACCATATTATAATGAAAACTATATGAACATCATAACATGTTAAAGAGAACAAGATCACTATATGAACAAGTACATTACATGACTCCTAAAAACACCATAATATAATGAACATATTATAGAATATTATAGGAATTTTAATGAATAGACATAATGAAGAGAGTGTTATAGTGAGTGTTGTAGTAGTGTTAAAGTGAAGAACATCATAACAACATCATAACAACATCATAACAACATCATAACAACATCATAACAACATCATAACAACATCATAACAACATCATAACAACATCATGACAACATCATAACAACATTACATCACCACCACTACAAATTTACTACAGTTCCAATTGTTCATTTATTCGTTATCTATACAGTGTCTTGATTGTTTCGTAAAGGACTTGTTGGTCTCGTTGATGGTCTCGTTGATGGTCTCGTTGATGGTCTCGTTGATGGCCTTGTTGATGGTCTTGTTGATGGCCTTGTTGACCCAGCACTGCCTTCTTCATTAACCTTTTCCTCAAAAAGATTAACAAACTTTTGCACTTTTCCAACCTTTATATACTTAAACTTTTGATCCCCTTTTATATAAGCAGGACCAAGATCTAAATCAGTTGGATCTAAATTAATCTGAAATGATGAAGATGATTTCTTTATTGGAGGTTGTGGTGGTGTAAATGATGATAATGACAGCTTTTTTGGTATAGTATGTTCAGGATTCAATTCCGGTTTAAATTTAAGTTCTGGTGGTGGTTGTAAATTAGTATTAGAAGGCCGAAGTTTAACCTTAGGACTTTGTAATTCTTCATCATGTTTTATTTTAGTGGGAGAATCAAACCTTTCTTCTTCTGGTAGTATTCTTACTGGAGAATCAATTCGAAGTTGACAATCATGATCTATGGGTTCTTCTTCACTATAGTCTTCATTATGACGAAGATTATTCACATTGGTAATGAAACTATCTTCATTATTCAGTTCTCGAATACTTTTAAGTGATTGGGCTCCACGAAGAAGACTGGAGAATTTATCCTCTTTTGGTTCGTTGGCTGCAGTGTCGTTGGTGGCAGTATCATTGGATCTAAACATCAACAAATCCAGTAACGATGATGAGTCAAAATCTTCCAGATTAACACTACTATCAGGATCATCATCGTAATGTTTAGACAATACCAGTTTCTCACTAACTTCAAGTGTAGTTTCATTAATGGTTATATCATTACCTAATGCCAATTCTTCAATAACAGTACTATTGGAATCACTAGGACTCACCGCTTTATTATAGGCCAATTCTTGCTTCAAAACAGATGTTATATAGGACTCTATTTGGTCGAGAAAGAAGCTATGACAAAGTAATAATATACCATAGTTTTCATCTTTAACAAATTCAATATCAATATTATTCAATGATGAATCAACATTAAGCCGTATAACTTTCAATGTCAATGTAACAATAAATACTTCATTAGAAAGGAAAGTTTTGGGATTTATAGTCAATTTATTTTCATGAATAAGTAAGTTTTTAGTAAAATCTAATGATAGTTTACGATCATTTGTTTTAGCCAAAAAGATCAAATTATCTTTAATTAAATCCGAAGGAATAATGTTGGGATTTCTATTCATAAGAGTATTTAATTCCACATTAATATTGAATTCAACTCCATCAACGTGTTCCACAATATCAACATTATGTTGAAGATTTCCATGGAATTCTTTGTCTATGAGGTCATAATAAATCACACTTAACTGACTGCATTTGTCAGAGATATCAGAAGAAAAGATAAAATTGGGTTTATTAATATCTTTAGGATTGGGATGGAAATGGAACGATTGGTACCGTTTTAGGTTCAATCCCTGACTCATAGTGGGAGGAGGAAATGATGTTTAAGAAGGATGATGTTTGTTTGTTTATATCGCGAAAGAGGAGATGGTGAGGTGAGAGGATGGTGATGGGGCGGGTAAAGGGAGAGAAAAATAAAATTAGAGCCAGGATTTACCGCGAGGTCGTGGTAAGGTCGTGGTAAGGTCGTGGTAAGGTCGTGGTAAGGTCGTGGTAAATTCTAGGTCGAGAAGACAAATGGCTATATGCAGTACCACTTATATACCCCTATCAATTCCCTTCAAAACCCGACATTTTTTGTCCCGAAAGGGGTGGATACTACTTTTAGAGGATTTTAGATAGTGAAAAGCTTATTACTTTGCTTTTCTACAATATTTATAGTCACAAAACCATGTAAACAAATTCAATACCCTTCGTGCGAGAACAAAAACCACCGGCCCAGGCTCGGCCCAACCCGAATCAATTGTCGCGGTAAAGTAAATCAAGTTCTCATTAATATCAACTTCTTCTCCTTCATCTTCTTCTCCTTCATCTCCTTCTCCTTCATCTCCTCCCATGGCGACTTATTACTTCACAATCATAGGAACTAAAGACAATCCTATATACGAGCTAGAGTTCTCATCGTTTAAAACACCATCTTCAGCACCAGGAACATCAAAATTCCCTAATAATATTAAAGAAATCCTTCCATTCATCAGTCATTCATCATTGGATATAATTGAAGATAATCAATGGAGTAATAATCAATTCCATTTAGGGAAAGTGGATTCTTTTTATGGACTTCAAGTTAATGCATTTATAACTCAAGGAAGTATTAAGTTTGTGTTATGTTTTGATAATAATGGAAGTGGGAATCTGTTATCGAATTCTTCTGGAATTAATAAATATGATGATAATTCTATACGACAATTTTTTGTTGAAGCTAATGATTTATATGTGAAGTGTTTAATGAATCCATTTTATTCGGTTAATGATGCTATTACATCACCTGATTTTGATTTAAAGGTGAAGATGTTAGCTCGGAAGTATTTATAAAGAGGGGAGTGTTTATGAATAGGAAGATACAATTGTAAATATATGAATATAAAGATAAAAGTTACAAATATGAAGTTATTAATACAAAAACCACAAATATAAAAGTTACAAATACAAATATAAAAACCACAAATATAAAAATCACAAATACAAATACAAAAACCACAAATACAAAAGTTACAAATACAAAAATCACAAACACAAAAATCACAAACACAAACACAAAAACCACAAACACAAAGCCACTTAATCATGGTTGTACAATTCAAACTATACAAGACTATATATACTCACCAACTCCTCTATGTACTCTCTTGCATCACCTTTTCGGTATCAACTTTGTATCCATCACCTCCATCAGGTACAATAACTCCTCCTTCTCTTAACTTATCAAACATATCTTGAGGAACCCAACCTCCAGTTGCAGTAAATGGAGTTGAAGCAATGGTTGTTTGATGATGTTGTAATTCCGTTTGGAATTCTTTAACAAAATCTTCTTCATATTTAATTGGAAATGTATTTTCTTTACTATTACAGATTAAATTAACAACATAAGCTTCCCAAACTCCTTGTAATTGCATAATTGATCCTTCAATATAAAGATAATCCATATCGGATTTGTAATCTAAAGCTTGAATATATGGAGATTTTAAGGCTTTAATATGAGGAGAAGCAATAGCAATTAAATCATGTCTTCTAGAATTTAATTCTAATTCCCAAAGTCTTTCATTTCTGGTTTTATAATACATGAATTGATATTGTTGTTTTTCAACTTCATCAAGTTCATTATAATTAGGAATATCTTCTTGTAAATTATAAATTTTCACTCCTTGATAAGACACAAATCCTGGATAACTGGTATAAATAAATGGTTTAATTGTTGAATATTCAAAATCAACGAAAAATGGAACTCCATCTTTAACAATAACATTTAAAGGATCTAAATCAGGAACGAAAAGTCTTGGTTTAAATAATTCTTGAGGATTTGGAATAGCTGTGGATTCAGAATTAATAAGTAAAGGAGCCATAGTCTTTAAATTTTCAAAAGCTTTAATCAGTTTATTTAAAACATCAATACTTTCAACTTTACTACTAGAATCAGCTTGAGCTAAACCTAAACGAGTTCTTAAGTTTTCTAATTGAATATCAGCAACAGAAGTAATTAAAGCATCTGGTTTAGATTTATCCCAAGGTCCATTATGTTGTAAAATTTGTTTATCAGATAACTTATTTTTACCAGAAAAGAAAACTTTTTCAGTGGAAGGACCAATTTTCCATCTATTGGCAAGAAGAGGGTTTTCTTCATTATCATAAGCAGAATCTTTTTGTAAATCACCTTCAACATCATCAGTAAAATATAAAGAACCAAACTTATTAAAAGGTATTGATAATACTTTTTCTTGAAATTCAGACATTGGTCTAATAACATCAAGTAATTTATCTTTAGCATTAGGATTTTCATCAGTAATCAAAGGATCCCATTGTTTCATTAATAAATCACCTTTAATATGTTCCATAAGAATAAAAGGAGATTGTAAATGATTAACTTTATTAGTACCATAACTAATGATTTTAGGAACATTTAATCCCAATTTTAATGATAAAAAATCCATAGTAGCCACTTCACTCTTAATCTTTTGACTAATAGCAAATTCATTTTCTAATTTATAAGGAATTCTCAATACTAATTCTTTATCATTAGCAAGAGTAATCATATAAACTCGATGATGTTTACCTTCATGAATACTAGAAATAGATTTAATAGATCTTCCAGGACCAGAATTTTGAATTAAATCATCACCCAAGATTCTAGAAGTTAAATTTTGGGTTAAAACTTGTGATCCATCATTTAATTGTATTGGAGATTTAATTAATGGTTCACCACTATTATCAATATTAGCGGGATTTTTTTGTTCAGAAGCCAAACTTTCAATTAATGACGTAGCACCTTCAATGGAGAATTTAGTTTGACGTTTAGCCTTTTCAATTTTATCATTTTTCATCCAAGAACCCCAAGAATATTGAAAGAAAGGACTTCTATTTGGATCTGAAGTATCGGAGATTTTAGTTTCAACTTCATTTGGTTGATCATTTAACGTTGATTTAGCTCTTGTAGCAAGACCAGAAGAAGGAATTGCTTGTTTAAATAGGCCGGGACGAGGTTTAGTAATGAATTTGGTAATAGAAAGCATTGTTAAGAGAAGAGAAGAGAAGAGAAAGTGAGAAAGTGAGAAAGTGAGAAAGTGAGAAGATTTGAGAAGATTTGAGAAGAGAAGAAGAAATGAAGAGAAAATGAAGAGAAAATGAAGAGAAAATGAAGAGAAAATGAAGAGAAAATGAAGAGAAAATGAAGAGAAAATGAAGAGAAAATGAACAGAAAATGAACAGAAAATGAAGAGAAAATGAACAGAAAATGAACAGAAAATGAAGAATTAAAGAATAAACAATTAAACATTTAAAATTAAACGTTTAAACAAGAACAATCAATTCCTAAGTAATATACTTCCACTTAACAATATCTCATTCACTCATTACTTACTTAATAAATCTACCTTTGTATTCAAAGACATCTCCGGTTCTGAAATATTTGGTTTCCCTTGATCTCCATCAATTTCAGCATTTGTAGTTCTAAACGATGTTTGACTAAAATTACCTTCACTTTGTCCATAATTAACTTCAATTCGTGATCTTGGATTTGTGGTTGTGGTTGTGGTTGTGTTACTATTACTGTTACTATTACTATTACTATTACTGTCATTCTCCAACGACTCAACCTCATTATTTCTTATCATATTCGATATTATCGTATTTGTATAAGGAGTAGGTCCATTTCTATGTAATTTCCTTCCTTCAACTCCATCTTTAGTAGCGGTAGTAGATAAACATGACGTAGTTGAATTTCTAGAAAGTGTAGGTGTAGGAGGTTCAATTTGTGGTGAAAGATTATTCTCTGATGGTGGCATTGTTGTTCCATCATTATTATCACTAAATGAAGAAATTGATCCATTTGTAGAATCAATCCCCATTTTATTTTGTCCAAATTCAGGTTCGAACCGAGTACTTTGACTATAAGGAGTTAAGTTCTTAGATGATAAACTTCCATTACTTTTCTGATCATCACTTTGAAATGGATCAAGTTCTTCTGGTGTATCTACATTCATGTGTCCACTAAATATGGATTTAACACTAGCTGCTGGATGGGACATAATGGAGGAGTTAATGTAAAGAAAAGGATTCAAGTTGCTCCAGCAGTATGACCTTATTAAGGGGTGTATGCAGGAACCAAAAAGTCTGGGGTGAGGGTAAAAGGTCGTGGTAGTACCAATAATTTCCATCAGCCGCACGGCTGCAAAAGTGTAGCCGCTGGAGTATAAAAGGAAGGGAAAGGACGTAAGAGAGAAAAAAATTATATATATCATTCTTTATTGTAATTGTAAGTTTTTTGTGTTATAGAATTTGTTAATTGATATTGTTTAGTATTTGTTAGATAGAGCTTTTGTTAGAGAGTGCTTAATAGATAGGTGTTATATAAGGAGTTATATCAGTTGTTACATATCAATTGTTACATATAAGTTGTTACATATCAGTTGTTAAATATAAGTTGTTACATATCAGTTGTTACATATAAGTTGTTACATATAAGTTGTTACATATAAGGTGTTTCAAAAGGTTTTACATATCAGTTGCTACATATCATTATTAGTTATCAGTTGTCAGTTGTTACATTTCTGCTTCTTATCATTTCTATTTATCAACTGCTACTAATCTTTTTTAGTTGTTATTTGTTGTTACAGATCACTTGTTACAAATCACTTGTTACAGATCCCTTGTTACAGATCCCTTGTTACAGATCCCTTGTTACAGATTACCTGCCATAGATCACTTCACTATCCCCACTGATCTCATGTCCTTTGAAATCCTCCACTCAATCATTGAAAATATTTGCTTTCGGTGTCATGTTTTCTCCAATCCCAATTCCAAACCCCATTTATCCCAAAACACATCCAATTATACTGTTTTCTTTTCTCATTTAAATCACTATAAACATGCTGTCGACAATGGATACGTGGAACGTTTTATATTCTGTATCACTCCTGCCCCTGATGATACTGAGACTTTCTCCATTGATATTAAAAATGGGGTTTTTGTCAATTCTATCCCAATATCTGATCCTTATTGGTTAAATAAAGTAGTTCCAAATCCTACTCCAGACACAAATTGTTTTACCATTTCCCTTGGTTGCGTATTTAATGAGACTTGCCCTAAAGATTTCCAATTACCATTTGATGTAATTGATGTGCTTCCCGATCTTCCACTGGATAATCTACAGGATTTTGAAACTTCTATTGACTTAAGAGGAGCGGAAAACTTCCTCTCTCTCGAAAGGTACTTAGAACCATCCAATGTCAATTCTCTTCCTCCCACACAAGTTGCTATTCCAAGGGAACCCACTGCAACGTCAAAACCGTCACCTCCACTTTCTGTAAAATCTTGTGAATGTCAAGTTGATATTAAGGATGATCTTGTCAAACTTGAATCCTGCATGTCTTGCAATAGAGTCATCCACAGATTTTGCTACGGTCTACGCAAATACCATTTATGTTTTACTTGCAAAGGTTCCGACTGTGATATAATACAAAATCTTTTGAGATTCAGATTCATCTACAAATTCATTTATCATAAACCCCTTCCCTTATTAAATCTGGTTCTTGATTTATCTAATCAGGAGATTGTTGATACAATTAATTTTATGTTTCATAGTAAAATTTTGGTTACATTACCAAATATTCCTTTGAAAAAAGATGGATATACTTATTTCGGGGTTGGAAAATTTATTCCCCAATCAAATCAAATATATGATGAAAATGAGAATATGTTACAGGCTGGGAACCAATACTATTATGCTTTCACCCCAAGAACTTTTCGGTATATTGAATCCATTGAGGAGCCAGAAATTGATTATGATTGGCTTGAAAGTAATGATAGTTACACGGGGAAAAGCTTTTATGTTGATCAGGAAGAGTTCTTACAGGAGAAAAAGACAGGAAAACCCATTATGCATGAGGATTATAATGATAGTATTGAATTCCAAGAGGAAGACCTTCCCAATGATAACCTTCCCGGTGACAACCTTCCCGATGACAACCTTCCCGATGACAACTTGCCTAATGAAAACCTTCCAGATGAAGACCTTCAATTTGAAGAATCTCTAAGGATTCTCAGCCAAAGAGTTTAAATCACCTAAAATCAGCTCATTGCTAGATTAAGTCGTTCCTTATTTTCCTATTGATAAAGTCGTATATTGCTATTATTCCCCTTTCGCACCGGATTTGTTCTCATCAAAAGATTTGATCTGAGCTTTTTTTTCTTCCATCACTGATCTTCATATGAAACGAAAAGCCGATACAAGCCAAAGGAGAAAGCACACAAACTCTCGACTTGGCTGTGCTAACTGCAAAAGAAAGAAGGTTCGTTGTGATGAAAACCTTCCTCAGTGTAGAAACTGTGAAAAGGGTAAAAATGAGGTTTGCTCATACCTTAAGCTCGATCAACAAGAAGTTACAAGAATCAACTTGGCCCATAATCTTCGTGACGATCATAATAAGATGCTTGATCAAGAATTCAGACTACCGACTTCCAGATCCGTCTCTCGTGCAATGTCTAAGAGTCCTATGACTGATTTCAACGGATTGAATTTTGAATTTGAAATGACACATTTACCACTAAGAATTCCTGACGTCATATATCCACCGTTACATTATAATCATACTGGAATAGAAGACTTTTCAGATGAATTTGAAGTGATAAAAGATGATACCCCTCGGCCCCAAAGTCGTCGTGAAAGGGCTATAAGTCAAACAAGACCTCTTCCAGGAGCTAAACAAATTTCAACCAGTTTTGACAAAATCAACCATGTAGTGGTAGATACATTTGAATATGATGTTAACGAATATGGTATGATTCAAAGAGATACATTGTTTAGACCTTTGGGCCGATTATTAGTCCAAGACCTTCCTGCCGAGGCCCGGTTTATATATGATGTTATTGTATGTTTGGGACAAGTTATTATGTGGAATCAAATCCGGGCTAGTATAAATTATACTTGGGATAAAGATACTGTTTGTAAAATGGAAGCTTGGTTGAAAAACAATAGTTTTTCTTTGCATACAAAGTGTGTTTCCAGTATTGTTAACACCTTAACCCAATTTAATCACATGAGTTATAGGGAACAATCAAAAGAACATGATGATTACATGAACCTAATGATGCCTTTGATATATTACGGAAACAACTTTTTGAGTTATTCGGGTCTTATGCTTGGATTTACTATGACAAATTATACTAAAGTCAATGCCATAAGTTTAAATGTGGTAAATCAATATTTACGCTACAATAAAACAGGAAAACATCCTGATTTGATTCGTTATATCATTAATACTGTTCATTACAATTCATTAAGCATTACTATCCCTAGTTATGACCCTGAATGCATAGAGGAGATTTCAGATAACTTGGGACTGTTATCCCCTACATTTGTTTCTACATTCAACTTTACCAAAAAAAGCATGTCGATATTATATGCTGAAGTAAGACACCAATATAAGCAGTTGAAGGCATTTTTAGACGAAGAGGTGGTACCAATATTGAAGGAACAACAAAGAAATAAAGCCATAACCTATGATGCTGATAAGATATACATTTTGCTCCAGAAGTGGTTGATAAATTTCCCCAGTAGAGCAGTACCATATAACCCAAAAAGACACCTGAAGGTTTCAGCAGAAGTCAATTATATTTATGATTTATTCACCATATTATACAGTTATTATTTTGCAATTGGGTGTACGTTAATGTCGAATATTCCAGAAGTGACATATCTTTTTGGGTTAAATTTCTCCTTAAAGGGAGTTAACTTTTTCATCCGACCTGAAGTTATCAAATCCGAGGCTAATCCACTTCAAGCAATGTTTTTCTCACATCAAGTAAGTGATTATTTCCTGAGACATAACTATTATGCTTTAAGAATCTATTCCTTCTTTCGTCATCGGCTTCGGATCTTTTACGGGAATGTTAGATGGAAACCAAATAAGTATTCGTTTTCGTTAAATGATCGGTCATTTAAACCCGTTAGCGAAAAACCAATTCAGTCATTCAACTATACCCTTATCCGACCAGAAAACTATCCCACAACACCATCATACGTCTCAGAGTCAACTCTGGATTCAGGGATTTCTTTTTTCCGTAAAGATGAAGCCGTTCTTCTTAAGCTTTATACGAGAAACATCGAAACTCTTGATTTTTTCACTAAAGATTATGTGTTGCAGTTTGATTTTGAGTCTCAGAGATTGTTACGAGATTATAGACCAGTTCAAAGAGAGTGTAAGTTGGATTATGATCGGTTGAGTAAGGAAGATGTAGAGAATTATATTGATGATAGAAAGGTATTGATAGAGGGGAGGGAAGTGAGTGGAAAGGAGTGAGTGGAAAAGGAATGTATAGAGAAGTATAGAATGTAATATAGGAGGGAATAGGAAAAAGATCATCATAAAGAAGAAAGAAAAAGAATAATGATAATGATAATGAATAATGAATAATGATCTGGAAAAATTGAGATTATGAAATAATGAGGATTTTTTAATGACACTGCGAAACTATGGAAACTATTTCTCATTCCTCATCGCTTGTCATGTCAAACATAATACTACCCGGGGATTCCATCCCAGTAAATGATATTCCTACTACTATAGGACCTGGAGTTTACAAAGATCCTAAAAATCAAACAATAATACCTTCAAGTTCAGGGATTCTTCATAATAAAACCAATAAAAAACAAACCAATCAGTTGGTATATATTGACTCCATGTCCAAACGATATATTCCTAAAACCAACGATTATGTCATTGGAATCATAACAGGAACCATTGGAGAAAGTTATAAAGTATCACTTCAAGACTTTTCTAATAGTGTATTGTTATCGATGATGGCTTTTCCTAATGCCAGTCGTAAGAATAGACCTAATCTTAAGACGGGACAAGTGGTTTATGCTAGAGTAAGTCAAGATATTCCTGAGATTGATGTGGAATTAGAGTGTATTGATCCTACAACTGGAAAAGAAGGAGGGTTTGGGCTTTTGGATGAAAGTGGATATGTATTTGATGTGAATTTGAATTTTGCTAATGAGCTTTTATTTAATCCTGATTCCATATATTTGGAAAAATTATCAACCAAATGTAAGTTTGAAATTGCTATTGGAATCAATGGAAAAGTATGGATAAAGTGTGGAGAAGGATTAGTTAAGGGAGAGAATGATGAACTTGAAGAAAGTGGAGTTAATGATATGAAGATGACTATAGCTGCCAGTAAGTTTTTGATTGGATGTCAAGAGAGAAGAAGAGAGGAAGTTGAAGAGTATTTGAAGGAGTGTTTTAAGGGGATGAAATGAGGGAGAAGTAGTAATAGAAGTAGGAGTAGTAATAGAAGTAGGAGTAGTAATAGAAGTAGAAGTAAATAAATTCAACTAGAACTAATATCTACCGCCACGTTGGACCAAAGTTATTTTTTTCTCTCCCCATTCTCTCGCCCCACCTACCGCGAGTCGCGGTAAACTAATTTTTCATTTTCTCTCTTCTCTCATCTCATCTCATCTCATCATCAATGAAACCTCTTTCTCCAGCTCAACTAAAAGCTCAGGAACACACAAAAAAGAAAGCTGCTCGTAGAAAAGAGTATGCTGATCTTCAAGTTCAAGGTACTAACAATTCATCAATTGTTTCCAAGCGTTCCGTAGAAAGTATTTATACTACAAAACTCTTTCCTGAACTTGGAAAATGGTTTCATTTGTTTGTTCCTAAGCTTAAAAGAAGATCTCCCGCTATAAATAGAGGATACTTTGTTCGTATGGAATCGATTAGACAACAAATTCATCAAATAGAATCATTAAGTCCACAAACTCCCGTAAATATAGTTAACTTAGGTTGCGGGTTCGACCCTTTACCTTTCCAATTACTTCATTTAAACAGAGATAAATACATTATTTATGATATTGATTATCCTACATTGGTTCAGAACAAGGTAAATGTTATTAGAAATAGTTCTGAAATTTTGGGTGTTATTGATAGTGACAATGGAGGTCGAGATGATGGATTTATATACAAATCCAATAACTATAATCTTATTGGATGTAATTTAAAGGATTGTGAATTGTATAAAAAACAATTATCATATTTGGATTCTACAATTCCCACTATCTTTATTGCCGAAGTTTCTTTGGCGTATATGAAATGGGAAGATGCTGATAAAGTGATTGAAATGTCAAGTCAAATAGCCAATAGTCATTTTCTCATTTTAGAGCAAATAATCCCAGATAAAGGTAGTTTTAGTAAGAAAATGCTTAGTCATTTTAGTAAGTTAAGAAGCCCGTTACAATGTGTGGAACATTATCCTACGAAAAAGCATCAAATAGACCGATTTCGAAGGTATTATAGTCATGTAACAGTGAGAAATATGGTAGAGACATGGTTGGAATTGGTACCGGATGAAATGAAGAGAAAAGTAGCTGATATAGAGATGTTTGATGAATGGGAGGAGTTTATAATGTTTGGACATCATTATGTGTTAGTTTATGGGAGGGGAGATGGAGAAGGAGATGGAGAAGGAGATGGAGAAGGAAGTAAAGATTGTGAAACAAATTCTGAAACAAATAAAAAACTTGAAACAGATGATGAATTCATTATGAAACCTTCTTTACAACCCCAACTTGAGTTAAAATCACCAGCTTCGTGTTGTATTGATGGAAAAGTAGTAACATTTGGAGGCTTGGATCAAGGAAGATCAGATAAAACCTTTGAAGATGGAGTTTTTGTGGATATTGAGTACAAACCTGAGCCTAGAATGGCAGCTACATTCACTAGTATTGACCAAGGAAGTGCTGGGATTCTTATTGGAGGAAGAACTCGGCCAGGAAATGATCTTTGTGATGTTTATAAGTACAAACAAAAACAATGGAAGAAACTCCAATCTCTTCCTATAGGAATCAGTCGACACCAAACCGTTTCCATAAATGAACAAGAGGTTTTGGTGGTTTCTGGGAACAAATCAATACCCATTTTAGTGTATAATCATCACAAACAAACATTTGCAGCCATGACATGCAAAAGTGATCAGAACGAGCAATTTGCAGCCATTTGTTCTGGTAGTATTGGCTACGATTGTAACAAAAACACTGGGATAATTATTGGAGGAGAAACCGATAGAGACATTCCTAAAGTCAATAGAGACATTATACAGTTTCATATTGAAGGAAATGAATTTATATGGAGAAAACTTGGTCATAATTATCAGTTGATAATGCTGAGAATAGGTGCTATGATGGAGATGGTTTACTGCGACAATGGAATCAAGGCCGTGGTAATTGGCGGGGTGAGTGTGGGGGAGCACTTAGGGCGGGATAATAGTGTGGTTACCGTTGCGGTGCGGGGCGAGGCGGTAGAAGTTAAGGCGGTAGAGGTGGAGAAATGGGACGATCATAGTGCCATGTTGGTAGGAGCCAATAGTGTTAGTGTGGGAGATAAGATATGCGTAGTCGGAGGCGGGGCGGTGTGTAGTTCGTTTGGGACTGGGTATAATGGGGCGTGGGAGGTGGTGAGAAGGGGGTGGTGAGAAGGGGGTAGAGTAGAGATGTATAGGTTAATTGAATTGGGTTTTGTGTTTTTGTGGATGTTTTATTTGTGGATGTTGTATTTGTGGATATAATTGTATTTGTGGATATCCTTTTTGTGAATTTTATATCCTTTTTGTGAATTTTATATTCTTTTTGTAAATATCGGTTTTGTGGATATTATTTCATTTCTCTATTTTCTACACTTCTCACTCTCCTTATCATCCCTTAACATGGATTCCGGGGACTCCAAATCACCCCCTACACACAAAAACAAGTCTGTGGCCCGTGTTACAACAACCCCCGGTGATAGTTCTAATACCAAATTTGATAATAATGTTTCTTCTGTTACAAAAACCATGTTAAATGTTACTGATAATATATCTGATCTCAATGATGATATTACTGATCACATTGTGAAATCCCATACAAATAATGATGGATTTGAAGCTGAAATGGCTAAAAATGTTCCTGAAGTCCATGTTCCTGCACTACAAGCACCTAAGTTACAAGTTTCATCTTTTGATACTCCGAATGCTAAGTTAACTACTCATAATAATACATCCGAAGGTTCCGCAACTAATGAAATTTCACTTGATGAGTTGAAAGATATTCCTGAACGGTTAAAAATAGTACTTGGAAGGATGAAAGAGGAGTCTGAGTTTGTGACAGGTGATGATATTGATAGAGATGATCATTTAGGTAAAGAGTTTAGAAGTGATGAAGGAGATCATGGAGATCATAGAGATCATAGAGATCATAGAGATCATTTAAGAGAAGATAACTTTGGAGATAACTTTGGAGATAACTTTGGAGATCATTTAGATAACGACAACAACTCCACATTTGGTTATAAACTTGTTCGAAAGAAATCAGGTGAAATTGTTAAATCTTCTCTTAAAGATTCATCATACTTCGACCTTAAATGTAGTAAAAGTTTACCTACAACTCCCAGTTTAAAACAAGTACATTTTGGAGATGGTTTTGATGTCAAATATTTCAAACAAAAGGATAAACCTACAGCCATTTCAGCTTCCAATTCTCCGGCTCTGTCACCAGAACTTGTTGGAAATGATGAAGATGAAGATGATAAAGAGTTTTATGGTAATAATGACCATTCTAGTTCATCATCATTTCCTAATTGGAAACTTTCTGCTATCAATTTTGCTCCTGTTGATTATTATTGTCATATTAATATTAACCAAAGTCCAGTTTTCTTAGAAAAAGTGTTTATTTCTCCGGATAGAAAGTACCTTTTGGGCCATATAGCTGTTCAAAACATTGCATTTGAAAAAGAGGTCACTGTTAGATATACTTGTGATCAATGGGTGACGATATTTGAAAATCCTACTATGTTTTTCCCTGATATTCCTGTGATTCTTAAGGTTAATAATTATGATCGATTTATATTTCAAATTCCTTTGGTATCAATAACTCCTTATAATTCCAATCCTCATCACTTTAAACTTTCAATGTGTATTCGATATAAAGCTCGGAATCTTGAATTTTGGGATAATAATCAACTGAAGAACTATGAATTGAGTCTTTTTAAACATACTCCTGGTGAGTCATTTGTTTCTGATTTTAATTCCAATTCCAATTCCAATTCTAACTCATTTTCTTCACCTATTCGTTCAAATAGAAACGAAAAACCTCGAAGATACTCTTCTAGTTATCTTCGTAGACGAAGCTCTGATTCCAATTTGGCAGCTACCAATACCAATTCTAAAAAACCTTCATTTCAAGACAATTCTGGTGATTATAATAATGATTTTATTAGAAATAATTTCTATCTTTCATCACCTTTACTTTCCAGTATGGATACTGGAAGTTCAACCATTTCCACTGATACCAATAGTAATATTAATACTTCCAGTGACAGTTTAGAAACCACCCGGAATTTCCATTATAATTTGGATGATCAAAATGTGGATTTAAAGCAATTGAATAACTCCAATAATCTTTTTAATAAGACATCTTTGGATTCCAAGAGTTATAAAGACATTCTTGATAACTATTGTTTTTTCAATCCTAATATCAACCGATCTCAAGAAACCATTAAAGGAGGGGAGAAGGTGAAGGATAAAGGTGAAGGTGAAGATAAGTCTACTGATACTGCTGATACTACTGATAAGTCTACTGGTACTACTAATACTACTGATACTACTGATAAGGATAAAGATAAGTCTACTAATACTACTAATAATACTGATAAAAGCTTTGATTCTAGAGCTTCTATATTCAATTCTCCCAATGGTAATGATAGTATGTTTACTATATCATCGATATTGGGAATGTGATTCGTTCTTTTGCATGTTTCATTTCTTGGTGTTTTATAGAATTAATGTATATTTCTATTTTACATATTGTACAGTCATTAGACATTAAGGTTGTGTTGGTGGTGTTGGTGTTGGTGTTGTTTATCTTTTTTGATATTGATATTGATATTGATGTTGATGTTGATGTTGATGTTGATGTTGATGTTGATGTTGATGTTGATGTTGATGTTGATGTTGATGTTGATGTTGATGTTGATGTTGATGTTGATGTTGATGTTGATGTTGTTTTTGATCTTATGATCACTTTCTTCTTTCTTCTTTCTTCTTTCTTCATAGATCTACTCCCATTCCTACTTCACCTCATACCTCCCCCCTCAAACAGATACATCTTCACTATTCCATTCTCTAATCCCACAGCAAAACTCGAATCACTTAATCCAACACAACTAACACTACTATCATTACTCCATGTATGTAAACATTTCCCATCTTGTAAATCCCATACTTTAACCAACCTATCATGAGCTCCACTTACAATCCGGAAATTATCAGAACTAATTGACCATACTCCTTCAATGTGTCCGAATTGTGTTCTTATACATTTCCCACTATTAACATCCCAAAGTTTAATGGTATTATCAAGAGATGACGTCAAAAGATGGGTTGGATATTTGGGATTAAATACAAATTCATCTTCTTCTTGTTCTGATGATCGTGTAGATGATCTAGATCGTTGACTATTATCACCAATTTCATCTTTAACCAATTGATCTTTATAAGTGAAGGGAATTACACATTGAACTTGTCCAATATGACCATCATTTTCCAAGCCTCCAAATACTCGAATACATTTATGAGATTCAAGATCCCACATTCTTACTGAAGTATCATCAGATGCTGAAAAGGCAACGTTTGAAGGGGCATGGATTTTAACTGAATTAACCCAATCAGAATGGCCTCTTAATGTATAACAAGTTCTAGAATCAACATGCCATACTTTAACTGTATTATCAGCTGATCCTGAAACAATGGTTTTATCCAGAAAATCAACACTGACAACTGCATCATCATGTCCTCTATAGGTACTAATACATTGTCCATTATGATAATTCCAGACTTTAATGGTGGAATCAAGTCCAGCACTAATGAGTTTTTGATTATCGAAAACAAGTGATCTAATACCTCGGGTATGACCAGTTAAAGTTCTTATACATTGACCCGATTCGATATTCCAAATTTTAATGGTGGCATCATAAGAACCGGTGATTAAATGTTTTCTATCGAATTGTAAGCAAGTGATTCCATCAGTATGACCAATAAAAGAAAGGGAAGAATGAGTTCCTTTACGCCAATTTTTTTCTAATTTATATCTTTCAGAATAAACTGATTTCCAAGGCCGTTTTTTTAAGTTTTTGGCTGTTTCTATGGCCATTTGGTGATGGGATTTGAATCTTTTTAAGTCATGTTCCACTTCGGAATGATTAGGACGTTTTGGAGGTTGTGGTTGTGATTGTGGGAGTTGTGTTTGTGTTTGTGGATGTTCTGTTTGTAAACTTTGTGTTTGTGGATGTTCTGTTTGTAAACTTTGTGTTTGTGGTTGTTCTGTTTGTAAACTTTGTGTTTGTGGTTGTTCTGTTTGTAAACTTTGTGTTTGTGGTTGTTCTGTTTGTAAACTTTGTGTTTGTTCATTTTGTGATTGTGGTTGTTGTGCTTGTTCATTTTGTATTTGTGGTTGTTGTGATTGTGATCTCAATTCATACTCTTCTCGAGCCCGTTTCATATGCATTAAAGGAAGCCCCCAACCACAATTAGGACATTTTCTATCAATATGTTGTTCACACATATGATGCCAAACTCTATCATCATCAGCTAAAGCTTTCCAAGTTTTAGAGACTTGAGCAGCATTACATAAAGAAGCACAATCCAAATAACATAAAATCTTTAAAGATATTTCAAGTGGTAAAGCCGATATAAAATCGATTTTAATTAAAGAACTCACTTCACTAGAAACAAATGATAATGTGGGGAAACAACATTGACTTAAAATCCCTTGAAGTATTAATTTTCGATGATGAGATGGTGCAGCACTAAATATAGACCATACATGACTTATAGCTTCTTGATCTCGATGAGGTAATTCTTCCAATCCATTTTGGATGTTGTGCATTTTATTAACATCTATTTGACGATTTCGGGATACATCAGGATTATGTCTATAACAATAACGATGATAATTATCATTAGGAATAGATACAGAATCACTTATATGTTTCACAAGGAAAGGTGTAACCACAGAAGATTCATTTGATTTATCATTTTGTTTATCATTATCATCAACAAGAGAATGATTTAGAATCGTATTGAATTCTTCAGTAGCCGAATCTTTATCAGGAAGACAATTAGGATCCATAATAAAGAATACAAAAACAGGATATTAATAAAAAAGGATAATGAGGAAAGTTCGCGATTTATATACGAAAGCCACAGTTTTGGGTCGTGGCAGAACCGTCGGCCATAGGACGGGTCATTTAGTAGAAGGATTAGGAGAGTTAGGAGATAAGAAAGGAAATAAGGATTGGTTTGTGGTTGGGTAGTAATTTTGTGGTAGGTTAAGGTGTGGGAATTGCAGAATTTATAGAGGATGAGAGAAGAGGTGAAGACGTGAATAGTAGTTTTTGTGGTGGGGGGGATGTAGTGGTTAATTGTGTTGTATTTGTGGTTGTTGTATTTGTGTAAACTTTTTTATATTTGTAAACTTTTTTATATTTGTAAACTTTTTATATATTTGTAAACTTTTTTATATTTGTGTTCTTTTGTATTTGTGGTTTTATTCTATTTGTAATCATTTTATATTTGTAAATCTCATCTCTTTGCTGCAATGGCTGCGAAAATTTCCATAGAATGTAATAGAAAGGGAAGGAAGAGAGAAGAGAGAAGAGAAAAGAATAAGAAGAAGGAATAAAAACAAAAACACAAAGAAATAATTTATCTTTGTGTTTCTAATGTTGTTGTAATATATATTCGTTACTGGTTTGTTCTTTCTTGTTTTATTGTATTGCTGTTGCTTGGACCAACTCCGGGTAACACCTCCCCCTCCGGGTAACTTGCTCATCTTATTAATCAAAATTTTTCAAATCATCATTTCTCTTTCATTCTCCAATTAATTCCTTTTCCTTCATGAGTCAAGACGAATTTTTCCAAACTGTAGGTGATCAAGCCGAAAGTGTTACCACCGATCAAATCAATAATGGTGTTAAATTAACCGGAGCCACCGATATGGAAGGACATCCAGTTCAAGAAGTTGAAAGTTTATGTGTAAATTGTCAAGAAAATGGTACTACAAGACTTCTTTTAACCCGAATTCCTTACTTTAGAGAAATCATTATTATGTCATTTGAATGTCCTCATTGTGGATTTAAAAATAGTGAAGTTCAACCAGCAGCTCAAATCGCTGAAAAAGGTAGTAAATATGTATTAAAACTTGAAACTCCTAATGATTTTAATCGTCAACTTGTTAAATCTGAAACAGCTACATGTAAATTCCATGAATTAGATATTGAAATACCACCAAAAAGAGGTCAATTGACTAATGTTGAAGGATTACTTTCTGAAATGATGGAAGATTTATCTAGTGATCAAGAAGCTAGAAAACAACTTCAACCAGAGATTTATGAAAAGATTGAACAAGTTATTACTACTATTAAATCATTTATTAGTGGTGAAAAATTACCATTAACATTTTCTATAGATGATCCAGCAGGAAATTCTTGGATTCAATATATTCCTAATGAACCAGGTCATAAATGGTCAATGTATGAATATAATAGAACTTCAGAACAGAATGTATTTTTAGGATTAATTTCTGCTGAAGATGTGGCTGAGTACAAACAACAAGAAATGGATAATAAGAAGGCAGTTACAAATACAAACATTTCATCACAATTAGATAAAAATCCACAAACCAATCTAAAATCAACCGGATTCACTTCTGATGAAACTGAAATTGAAAATTTAAGTAATGAAGTTCAAACTTTTAAAGCTACATGTTCAGCATGTTCTAAACCTTGTGATACACATATGAAAGAAGTGAAAATTCCTCATTTTAAACAGGTTATTATTATGTCTACAGTATGTTTTGAATGTGGATATAAATCTAATGAAGTTAAAACTGGAGGAGAAATTCCAGAAAAGGGAACTAAAGTAACATTAAAAGTTACTGATGCTGAAGATTTAGCTAGAGATATTCTTAAATCAGAAACTTGTGGTTTAAGTATTCCAGAACTTAGTCTTGATTTAACACCAGGAACTTTAGGAGGAAGATTTACTACTATTGAAGGATTATTAAATCAAGTATTGGAAGAATTACATTCAAGAGTATTTAGTGAAACTAGTGATTCTATGGATTCTGCCACAAAGACGAATTGGACTACATTTTTTGCAAGATTACAAGATGCAATTGATGGGAAGATACCATTTACGGTGGTAATGGAGGATCCATTGGGGGGATCTTATATACAGAATGTTTATGCTCCAGATAATGATCCTAATATGGAGATAGAGGAGTTTGAAAGAAGTTATGAACAGAATGAAGATTTAGGGTTGAATGATATGAAGGCGTAGGTGGAGGGAGAGTAATGGCGTAGTGGTCTAAGGGTCAATGGCGTAGTGGTCTAAGAGTATTGGCGTAGTGGTCTAAGGGTCAATGGCGTAGTGGTCTAAGAGTCAATGGCGTAGTGGTCTAAGAGTAGTGGCGTAGTGGTCTAAGGGTCAATGGCGTAGTGGTCTAATTCCCTTGACCTATCGGTATAATTCCCTTGACCTATCGGTATAATTCCCTTGACCAATCGATCTATATCATTATTGTTCATTAACTATTTAATATAAATGTGAAATAATGTCTCTTCTCTATTTTAGGTCCATGGCTAGGTCCATCGACCTATTCTAGCACCATCACTGGGTCCATCGACCTATTCTAGGTCCATGTCTACCACCATCACTACCACCATCACTACTCCATTTCCTCACTCGACAGCCTCGTAAAACTCTCCCTTCTATACGCCCCTAAAGGTGATTTTGGTACATAAACTCCACTTTTGTGAACTTCATCCTCTTTGTGTTCTTCATCCTCAAATCCACTTCCATCACTCCCCTCACTCCTCTCATCAGAAAGATAACTTTTTCGCCGTAATTCCGTATCAAATGCAATATTTGGGTCGCGAATTCCAATTCTTTGGTTCCGTTTATACGTCCATCTACAAGCATAAGCAGTAATAGTCTCATAAACTCGTCTTTGATCAAGTCTTTTACTAACTTTTTGTAATAATAATCTTCTTTCTAAAAAATCAGTAAGATTAAGACAAGTTCCTGCATCGAAGGTATTATAAAGTGGAAGTTGAATAAGAACTCGTTTAAACAGAATTCCAGGATCTTTATTTAGTTCCATGTTGACGATAGCTTCTTCGACGAATTGGTCGTAAGCACGGCGACAAGCGCGAGCTTTCGCGGCGTCGTAGGTCGAGAGGGCCTGTGCTAGGCCGGTAGTGTCGACAGAAACGTCGTAGGGGTCAGTGGTGGTGGAGGTCGTGTTGGAACCGTTATTGGTGTCGCGGTAATGAGATTTTTGGTTACCGCCGGTGTCGCGGTAATTAGTACCACCCCTGGTTCCACCCCCGGTTCCACCACCACTAACATACTTCACCAACTCCCCCACGGCAAACCCTTTACTTTCCCGCCGCGGATACCACGGAAACGCCAACGCTCCTTCTAACTCTCTCAATAAAACCCCTAACGACTCCACACTAATAAATCCCGTCCCCTTTGGGTCCAATTTCCGCCACGTCTCCTTAAATTTCCTAATTTCCCGTCTATCTATAACTTTTTCATGATCTCCCTTTTGTACAATATAACTAAAACTGTCTAAAATCAAGGAAATAAACATATTTAATAAAATATACATGGAAATAATGTTCCACGCCATAAATAGAACGTAAGCGTACTGTTGGTTACCGCAATCGGTCACGTCGGTGTTAAGCTCGGTCAGGCATAATGGGTCCAGAAGGGCGTAATCCTGCATGATATAGTTCCACCCCTCACCAAAACTGCACCGGAATAGCACGACCAATGTTTTTGGTACTGTGCGGAGATTAAGCGCCGAGGTTCCGTTGGGCCCAAGTTTCGTGGTACCAAAGATTTGATTCATGGCGATGGCAAATACCACAAAGAGTACGGCCCAAGTGAAAATTAACAGTACGAGGGTTGGACCCGAGGCCAGGGCGAACTTAAGGAACTGACTAAGTCGATCGGATTTAGGAATAACGAGAAATAATGATGCCACGAGGAACAGTTTATTGACGTTAATGAATGCTGATGCTGGGTCCACAAATAGACCCACGATCGTGGTAATGAGTCCACCCCCGGCTATGGCTACCGCGACAACAGGATATTTAGTTCGTGCTAGCGCGCGCCAATGCGATGTATCCGGTGTGGCCGTGGCTGAAGTTACCGCCACAAATGCTGTCGCTACCGCCTGAATGGTTAACGCCGCCAGTGCTATTAAATGGAAAATAATACGGGTCGTGTCCAAACCGGCCGGTGACGGCCAGACTTCGGTGATTAAAGCAATGGCCTGAAGGAATAAGGCGGCCCAGCCGATGGCGTTCCATATGGCGGCGTGGCGTCCTACAACGACGTCCTGACACCACCGCGAAAATGCGTCTGTACGCGACAGCCGCCGTGTGGGTGATACTTGAAGCAAAAACCGCCGCACTTGGTACCAACTCCGCTGCCGTGCTGTCATATACGCCAGGCCCGTGGTGACGGCGTAATTATGAATGATGACTGACACAAACACGGATAAAATAAACACAATGCCGACAAAATTGTACAAAATGATAAACACGGCATTCCCCGGAGACGCCCATTGGCTAGGCGGGGTTCCGGCCCCCGTCAGCGCCGCCATATCGCCCAAGAGATCGACCCAACCTTCGAGGGAAGTGATTTCAAATAGTGTGGCGAGGGCGTCAGGGAAGGAATTGAATTGGAGCTGAGGTTCGCGGTAGACATTAGGCGCGAGCACGTCCCAGCCAAAGGCTTCGGCCGCGTATTCGCCGTAGCAATCAGAATGGGACAGATCACCGTCGGCGCACAGGCCGAGGCGGCCCGCGAACACGTTGAGACCCCACAACGAGAATGGGACCAAGAGGCACAACGACATGGCGGCAGCGCCGACGATTTTACTGAACCCGGAAATCATGGTATTATGGAAGGAATCTTTGGCGGTGGTAGAAATTGTAAGGAGACGAAGAGCCCGTAGGGCCTTTAGGCCCCGGAAGATTCTCAGTAGGTCGCCGTCGGATTTGAGGTAGGCGATAACTTCGATCCATAATGATACGAGGACCACGACGTCGATGTGGTTCCAGGACGAGCGGACGTAGGCGTTGGGGGTACGAGTGAGGCCATCGGCGAGGACTTTTACCGCGAACTCGAACGAAAACACGGCGGTAAACGCGACCTCGATCCAAAATGGCCAATTGTAGATCCCTTGGGACGTGGCCGCGGCCTGGCGGTAGAGCGGGGTAAAATAGCACGCGGTTACCACGAGCGCCACCGTGGCCAAAAACATAAATACCACGAATGCGTCGGCCACGTGGGGGTAGGGCTCTACACCGTCGATCCGTTCGCCCCAACTCAGGGCGACGATCCGCTGGCACGCGCGACGAACGGGGTGGCGTGGGCCGAGAATAAAGAATACTCGGTTATAGGTGGGATTTTTGGCGAGGTATTGGTTTTGTCGGGCGATGACGGCGTTCCGGTCGCGGAGAATGGACTGAGCGTAGGCCGTGGGGTCGAAGGATGCGTCGAGGGGGGTATTTTTAGGGCGTCGGGCGAATGGGTCCCGGAACGCGGCGGCTATACGGGGGAGGCGGACGAAAGCCCAACGTCTGAAGGGGTTTGCCGGGAGGGCGTGGATGGCGGAGTCTGAAGGGTCTGAGGCGGAGGTGTCCGCGGCACCGAAGGGGGCGCCGTTGTTGCCACGGCCCGCGGTGGTATTGTCACGGCCCTCAGTATTATTGGCGGTGTTGTTGGCGGTGTTGTTGGAGGTCCCATTGGCGGTAGCGCCACCGCGGGAATTGTCCAAATTGTCAGCACTATCACCGCCCGCTTCCGCACCACTCCCCGTAACCAAAAACTCCTTCACCGCCGTCCCGCTCAATAATAAATTAACTACCGCCCTTTGAAACTCATCTTGGACCGCGCCTCGCCCCATAACTCGATTCTTAACCCGCGCCAACGTCCCAGCCTCACTATCAGCACCATACATCGACCCAGTAATCGACCCAATAAACTGAAGTAATTGGTTCCGTTTTTTATCTGGTTCCAGAATCTTAAGCGCATGAGCAATTACGGCGATAAAAATGTTTAATATCACCATATTGGAGATAAGAAACCAACCAATAAGGAACATGGCCAGGAACACTCGGGCCGAGGAAGTGGTTTGGGCCGCCTGAATGGCATAAAGAATATCGGTCCAGTCTTCGGTGGAAGTGATGGTATAAAGACCGACAATGACATTAGGGAGGGTTTGGAAGGGGAATAGAGGGGATTCGTCGGAGGAGGAGTCTCTTTTAGTGAGGATTGGTGCGGGGGAGGAGTCCCATTTGGTCAAGTCCCCGCGCGGGGCGAGGTGGCCCCAGTCACTTAGAGACGTGTTTGTGGATAATGATGTGTTTGTGGATAAAGACGTGTTTGTAAACTTGGACACAAATCCATTTGTAAACTTTGACACAAATTTAGACGTGTTTCCGGCACTGCCCGCGGCCGTCGCCGCGGTAGAAATGGACCGTTTTGCTTGGGCCTCCGCCTGTTTACTCTCACTAACTCCCTCAAAAAATCTCCCATAAATTACCGCCACCATCACCAACAACACAAAGAAAAACACGGTTAAATCCCACATGGCCTTAAAATTCCCCATAATCTTAAGCCATAAATCCCGAGTAAACCGAGTGGCTAGAACGATTCTATACCCTCGAGCAATTTGGAACACAGTAAGCCAATAATAAGCATGGTCAAGGTGCAGTTTAACCGGAGGAATGATAATAATGGTGGTAATTACGGCGAGAAATAGGTCGACGCAATTTCTTCTCGAGGCGAAAAATGATCTCCACCGCGGGAAATACACTGCGAACCGGAAAATAATCTCGGCGGCAAAAAATGCCGTGAATCCCGCTTCCACCCGATATAACACGGTTTCCCGCGTAGATGACATATCGGATTCGCGGAAGCATTGGGCGAGAAGGTCTGCTGCTACCACGATGGTAAGTAACCGCGACGTCCCGCGCTGGGGCCGAAGGTGAGTATTACCCTTAGTACTACCACCGCCCCACAGTTTGGAATCGGCCTCGTCCCAGAAATTAGCCCCGCGCGCGCCACTTCCACCGCCACTGCTTCCAATTCCACCACGACTCTCGGCTTGCGCCGCAGTAAACAGCGCCACCACAATAGCAATAAATACATTCAATAACCACACCGTTAACACAAACATCGCCATAATAAAGTACAAACACGCCACCAAATTATCACTATCCATAGTCATATACATTAAATCAGTAAACGTGTTTGCACTCATGATCACAAACACCAATTCCAACGACTGAAAGATATTATCAAATGATACGGTGCCGCCGTAAGGATTAGGTCCAGTTTCGCACCGGGAATTAATGGGGCAGGCGAAACCTTTGATGGCGGACGAGTGGGCGCCGGAGGCAAGGATATAGGGGCGGAGGGATCCGTCGGCGACGCGGTAGGATCCGCACGGTTGGTCTTGATTAACGTAGGAATTCGCGGGGTCGGCGGGGTCGTACCAAACACACCGCCGCGTGAAGGAACTTTTAAACGATTCTACGCCGATGATACCGAAAAGGAGCCAAAAACAGGCGAGAAAAATTACCACGTCCACGAGTTGTGGTACGGCGAGTTTTAATGCCGTGAGGATTGTGGACGTACCGGCGGTAAGATTACAAAGCCGAAGGATCCGAAGGCATGAAAGGGCCCGGAAAATAAGGATATTGTGAGTGGCGTCGTAGTGATTTATGGAAAGAAGGAGGGAAATCCAGAAAGTTACTGCGGAGATGAAATCTATACGGTGCCATGAGGAACGGAGGTAGGCCCGGGCGGGGGTAGCATTAGCGGGGGTGGCGCTCGCGGGAGTAGCAGTGGCGGGGCTTATCGCCGAATGCGGCAACTGTTCCGCGGAGTTGGTGCGAATATTGGAACCGGAATTAGTGCGGGTCCTTGTCGCACCAATTTCCTCCATTTCAATCTCATCCACCGCCAGCTTCCGCCTACGGCTCCAACCACCTCTCCAACGGACTGTACCACGCCCCCGCCATAACTTCTCCCTAATTTCATTCACCGGATACGTCACTCCCAACTGTTCAAACACATCCCGGTCGTCATACAACCCATAAGCAATAATTTTTACCACCACCTCCGCCGTATAAGCGACATTAATTACCACCAATATATAATCGGCCCAATTGTAGCCGTGGCGGACGTAGCCGCTGACGGCGGGGTTCCACTGGCGCACCGCGAGGAGCGCCGTTTGTAGCACGAGAAGTACAAGGAGCCCCGTGGTAGTCATGGGGTTAGCCGCCATGCGATGGCACCACTGTCGGACCGGCGACGTGGCGGGGAATAGTTTTAGGCTTTTTCCTGCTAGTACGGCGGGAGGGGTTTTGGTGGTAGATTTGGCAGCTTTAAGGTTATCGGCGACGGAAGTGGTTCTAGGAACGCCTTGTTGTGGGCCGGTCCCTGGGCCGGTCCCTGGGCCGGTGTCGGCGGGGGAGATTTCGATTTGTGGCGCCACGCTACTGCGACTGTCGTGGGAGCCAAAATAGTCGTCGACGGAAACCATGGGAGAGGACGGCGACGCGGCCGGGCGCGGACTCCTTCCGCCCATGGAAACACTGCTGAGTTCGTGGTCGCTAGCACCGCCGTGGTACGGCGACAGACGGAGGTACGGCGAGGATCCGGGTGACGCCCCGGGAGAAGTGTCGTGAGGACTGGTTCCAGCCCCGGCCCCGGCCCCAGCAATCCGGTCCGACACTCGAGTAATTATATTGGCCAACCGACCGCCTTCTTCCGCCGGCGGTACGGGCGTAAGAAGTCCCAGTTCGAGGTCGTGGTGGGGGGAGTAATGGGGGGAGTAATGGGGGGAATGGGAATGAGAATGGGAATGGGTGGGGGACTCGGGCGATGGGGGGGAGATCCGTGACGTGGGGGTCCGGGCTGAAGCATCGTCAGTAAAAGGATTCTCGTCTGGTGCCGTAATACGGACGCCGACAGAGCTGGTGCTGGATGGAGCCCGAAGGAGGTCGGGACGGAGTGACGACGGGTCGAGGTGGTCTTGAGACTCCTCATGGGATCTATCATAGGACCTATTGGACCTAAATCTATGAAGGGACCTAGGTCTTAAGGACCCATCATGAATGGACCCAGGTCCCAAAGACCCAGGTCCCAAAGACCCATCATGGGTCCCGCGCCGCTCAGGATCGGGGTCCATGGACCCCGGGGTCCTGGGAGATTGTGGTTCTGGTGGTTCTACCAACCACGTCCCCGCTTGATCCCCACTACCTAATGCATACTTTAAACCATCTTTTATAGCGTTGAAATCATTATCTTCTGCTGCATCATGAAGAAGTGATCGAGTATTGAATTCTTCATCAGATCCTGGTGATGGTGGAGGAGATCCCGACATTCCAGAATGGGGCCTATGGGACCTATGGGACCTATGGGACCTATGGGACCTGATAGATCCTTGAGGTCCTACCGAGGACCTTCGTGATGATACTGACCGTCTTCGAGTGTTATCGGTAAAGATATGAAGACCTGATGACATAGTAGGAATTCTATAAATAGTGCGATTTGGGCTGTGAGGTTTAAGGTCCTGGGACCTCACAATTTGGTGTTGGGACCTCGCACTCTAGGACCTCGCACTCTAGGACCTCGCACTCTAGGACCTCCCAGGTCCCAGGACCTCACAATCTGGTGTTAGGACCTCGCGCCTAGGCTCCAGGACCTCGCACTTTAGGACCTCATAGGTCCCAGGACCTTAACCCTCACATTCGCATTGAAAAATTTTCTTTATCTTCATGTTACCAAAACCTTCACCACAACGAGTTGCTGAAGTTAAAAAACTTTCAGCAGAAATCTTTAATCATAATTGGAATCCTTCAAATATTCGTAATGGGAGAAAGATTTTAACCACACCATTAAAAGGACCTGAAGTGGCGAAATATTATGGGGTTAATCATTCCATGCCTACATTTAGTGATTTTAAACAATGGTTTCCTGAATTAAAATTGGTTGATCCAAGAGAAGAATATAGACAACGGATGGTTGAAGATAGAAAGAAACGGAATAAGGGAGCTCCAAAGAAGAAAAGTAGTTAGAGGTTTGTAGTGTATCATGTACATAGATTGTAATTTATGGATTTTTAATTGGATTTGTACACTAGTAGTTTTTATTTGTAAACTGGTTTCTATTTGTATTCCTCTATTTGTACACACTTCCTCTATTTGTACACACTTCCTCTATTTGTACACACTTCCTCTATTTGTACAAAAGTTCCTCTATTTGTACACAAGTTCCTCTATTTGTACACTTCTCTATTTGTACACACTTCTCTATTTGTCCATTCCTACACTCTCCATTCATCATATATTACATTTACTTCTATTAATACTATAATACAACTCCCTCTACACATCTTCAACCTTTCTCCTCTTATACATCTGAAACGTATCTGTACCTTCTTCCATATCATAAAGATGTCTAGGAAGAACCTTTATTTGTTTCTCTGTTATTTCTTTCTCTCTTATTCGTCTCCATCCTTGTTCATCCATAACACTTATAGTTTCTCCTACTTCCACTTCCAAAATCTCTCGTTCTGATTCATAAATTACTTCAACATTATCATTATTGACTTCTACAATATGATTTCCTACCACCAAATAAATTTTATCCTTTATAATAACTCTTTTAATATTAGCTTCAATAATCATCTTTATTTTCTTTGTGATAAAATCAACCACAATTAGCCCTGTATCTACTTCAACATAAATATCATTACCAATAGAAAAAATATTTGATATTATAGCTTCAGTAACCCCATTTTCCATAAAATAAGACATGCCTCCATTATAAAACCCTCTCCAAGTTTTACCTTTGATATCAATATTGATTTTATCAATGATTCTAAAATCTTTAATCGATACTGTTAACAATTCTAGAGTTTGAATTCCAGAACTAATAACCACAAAATAATCATTTTTGTCGACTTCAGTTTTGTAAACATCACTTTTGTAAACATCACTTTTGTAAACATCACTTTTGTAAACATCACTTTTGTAAACTTCACGTTTGTAACCATCATCTTCATCATCAACAGTAAGTCCACAAATAAAGTATTGTTTATTACCTGTAATCACTGGAGAATCCCCCATAATCCCTTCAGTAAGCCAATTTATATCAATCATAGGATCTCCATCAGGAATAGAATCATTTATAGCATTCCCCTTAACACCAAGATTATTAAATACTTGAAGTTTGAATCCAAAAAGGGTATCTTGACAATTAAAGTAAGCAAAATATTTACCACTAACGTGAGGGACAATTAAAGGAGTAGTTAAATAAGGCAGGGGAAGGGTAAATCGCCGTAGTAGGTCGGAAGTGGGTCCAGAATTGAAAAACTGGTACAACACGGGTCGCGAGTCATCGACCTGGGGAGATCGCGACAGTACTAGTACCGACCAAAGCCTGGTACCAGGAGTAAATGTGGGGGTTTTTGTGATGGGACAAGAAAGTTTCCAAAGCATATGAGTACAATCAAGGGAATATAGTTTGACTTGGAGGTAATTTTTGGTATAAATAAGGAGTTGAGGTGTGGTATAAGCTCCCGGTTTATTGGTTTCTGTTTGTGTATTAGTTGTTTGTGTATTAGTTGTTTGTGTATTAGTTGTTTGTGTATTAGTTGTTTGTGTACTCTCTATTTGTGTACTCTCTATTTGTACACTAGGAATCCAAACCACAGACTCTACACCATCTTCTTGTGCAATTACCACACCATCTTTGTGACCAATTACATATACCACGACAAATTCATCAGTGACTACTGCCAATTGGGTTGACTTTCTATTCCTGATCGGTTCCCAAACCACTTTAGCACGAGAGATCATTGATGAAATATCCAATTGTTGATGGATTGTTTGTGCCACATCATAATGCCAATTATGAACCCCATCGGTAATTTCCACTGATGATTTGTTGACTTTGGCCATGTAATTACCACATCCTGAAAGGGACATTTCAGGTTTGGTAGGGAAGTTTTTGTGAAAAGATTGTATAGTACACAAACACACCAAACACAGAGTGCACAAACACAGAGTGTACACAAACGCACAAAGTGCACACAAACGCACAAAGTGCACAAACACAAAGAGTGCACAAACACAAATAAAGTGCACAAACACAAAGAGTGCACAAACACACCCTCATCAAACCACAAAAACCTCATTATCCCAAATAAACATCGCGTTTAATATCTATTACTATGCCTCCTAAATCATCTAGAAAGCGGCAAAAACTCGGTAAAACGCCCCAAATCCCTCCTCCATCGCCTCAATCGAATTCTCAGGGGTCGATTTCCCGATCAAGTGGATCATCCACAAAACCAAATTCACAATCCACAAAAACCAAATCTAAATCTAAATCCACAAAACCAAATTCACAATCCACAAAAACTAAATCCAAATCCACAAAATCACAATCATCAACTCCTACGGTTTTGGGTCGGAAAAACCGTCTAGACGATATCTTTTCGTCCCAACAAAGTGAATCCCGACAATCAATGTTCGAAGAAGATGAAGGTTTTGTGTATAAACGAGGAATGGAAACTCCAGTATCTAAAATGAATCGAGCTTTGGATGAACTTGAAAATGATGGTGGACCTCCCGACCAAAGTAGTGCCGGTTCTAACCGACTTTCGTCGCCCATTCGTCCCGAAGGTTCTAGCTCTACCGCGACAAAAGCCAGTTCGCAACCTAAATCTGGCGCCAACTCGACCCGTCGGGCCCCATTTGTTGATACTTCAGATTCTTCTTACGAAGAACATGTTACTCATCATACAATTGACCTCCAAGGACCTGAGAGTCTGGTACCAGGTCCTCTGGCCCCATCAGAACCCGCTGGACGTAGAACTTCATACAATAATCGTGGTAAACGGATTCTGTCCATTGGTGATGGATTCGTAGGAACTCCTCATGATGATGTTTCCCCTAAAGAATACTATAAATTACTTGATGGATCTATGCCGGAACCACAAAAGATGAAACAATTACTTTTGTGGTGTCTTAATCATAAATTGGATAATGAATCAACCAATGATCACAAAACCCAAAACCACAAAACCAATGATCACAAACACAATGATTACAAACACAAACCACAAAACCAAAATCCACAAATTGATTCTACAGTTAAAAATATTGCTAAAGTTATTAAAGGTGAAGTTATAGAAGACCTTCGTAATGGTAATATTACCACCAGTTGGTACGATCGTCCTCCTACTCATGAAGAAGTTGGAAGTAAAGAGATTGTGTTACCTAATCCTTTAAATAAACAAGCTAAAGAAGGTATAAAAGTTTACAAAAAAGAACTTGATCGATTAATAAAAGAAAGAAAAGAATGGGCTAAAGTTACTACTGGAACTACTACCACGGTTTTGGCCCAATCTAATGATCAACCTAATGAATCTGGTACTAAAGTTAGTACGGGACTCACTCGACTTAATCATCTTAAATCCCTTAAACCTAATGTTTCATCTTCAGATATTGAAATAGAATCATTAGAATCTCCTTTGAAATCCGTGGCTGATCAATCTCTTATTAATCAAATGGATGAAGACATAATTAATTTACCTAATAAAATTGAAACTTCTATTGATAAACTTCATTTAATCACTTATCAAATGAAAAAAGTTTATGAATTGATTGAACTGTACAAAAATAGTCAATTAGAACCTAAGATATCTAATTTGATTAAAGAATATATAAATAAATGGAAATATCAAGGTGAAAATGATAGTATGTGGACTACGGGAAGATTATTAGGAGTTGAAGAATTATTAAGAGGAATAGCTAAAATAGAGGCAGGAAAGGAGAATTTGTAGTTGTATTATATTGTATATTATAGCATTAGAGGGTTAATATAGGTTTTTTGTGAAGTTTTGGGGTATTTGTGGACTTTTGTGTTTGTGAAGTTTTGTGTTTGTGAAGTTTTGTGTTTGTAAACTTTTGTGTTTGTGGACTTTTGTCTTTGTAAACTTCTCTCTTTGGGTGCAAAACCACAAAGTGCGCAAAAACAAAAAAAAAATCCCCTTGTTCTTTGTGTACTTCCCTCTTCAACCACAAAAGGAATTTTTTTTTTAATCTGTTTGTAAACCATTTGTACAAATCCACACCCATTTTTATTGATCGGTTCAAAAGTTTGTGATTCCTTATAATTTCTTCATTTGTACACATTCACAAAACCCATAAAAATCATTATAAAACCCCCTAAATTTCCCCACATAATGAAATTTCTTCGACGAATCATTATTACCATGATTGCTTTATTGATTATATTTGGTTATTTATACTTTGGTCACGCCAGTCCCGTATTTTTGGCCGAAATGGTGGACCATTTGGTCGATACAGAACTTAGTTCGGTCCACTCCACCGCGGAGTCCGTGGTAACACAAGACGAATTTGGACCTAATTTGTACTCGCGCCAGCCGTACGTGGCCAATGGATACCTTGGCGCGCGAATTCCCAATTTAGGTCAGGGATTCGCCTACGATGGCAGTAACTCCAACGACGATGGCACGAGCCCCGGCCCAGAGTCCAACGGATGGCCTCTTTTTAACCCCCGCTACGCCGGAGCATTTATCGCCGGCTTTTTCAATCTACAACCTGACACTCCGGGTAAAAATTTCCCCGAATTGACAGCAAATGGATGGGAAAGTGTCATAGCCGCTATTCCCCAATGGACCGAGTTCCCGGTCCATGTCGACCTAGACGGCACGGAGTATATTCTAGATTCCGCGGGCGCGGGCCCAGGCTCGGCCCACCACGGGTCCATCTCGCACTATAATCAACAACTTTCGTTCGAAAACGGGACGGTAACGACGCGTTTTTTGTGGCTCACGCGGTTTTTTGTGACGTATACCGTGTTTGCGCACCGTGAGCGGGTGCAATTAGGCGTGGTAGCGGTGGAAGTAGAGGATGTTGCTGAAGCTACCGCCACTCCTGCCCGCGTGTGGGTCGAGGACCGTCTTAACTTTACCACGAGCCAGCGGTGCGAATTAGCTGGTGTCGTGGCGGAGCGCGACGGAATTGGCATCACGTTCCGGCCCCAGAACGTTGATTCCCCCGGCGCCATATTCTCCGTGGTGGAAACGGGAACTTCGGTCGAGGATTCGGTCGAGGATTCGGCAGAAACTTTTACCGACTCCGCCGGCATCAGGCGGATATTCCCTCTTAATTTGGTTCCAGGTCGTACCGCCAGAGCCACGAAGTACGTGGGAGTATCGTCGAACGACTTGGACCCGCACCACGACCCGCTCGACGTAGCGCGCGACGTGGCCCTTACTGCGCTCCACCACGACACCACCGCGCCGGGGTCCGTCATCGACTCCCACCACCGCGAATGGTACCGCGTGCTCGGCCTGGCTTCGGTCGAGTTCCCGGGCGCGCCCGACCTAGATTTAGCCGCCCGGGCATCATTATTCCATTTAGCCACCAATACTCGTCCTGGCGCCACGGGGGTCACCGCAGCCGTAGGCGTAGGCGGCCTTTCGTCTGATTCCTACGGCGGGATGGTGTTCTGGGACACGGATTTGTGGATGCTTCGAGGAATGGTACCGTTTTTACCGCGACATGCCGCGAGCTTGGTCGAGTACCGTGCCGCGACCCACCGCCAGGCCGTGCTAAATGCGCTCGGAGATGGTACTGAAACCACGTCACCCGGCGCCGTTTATCCGTGGACTTCCGGCCGGTACGGTAACTGTACCGCCACGGGGCCCTGTTTCGACTACGAATACCATATAAACGTGGCGGTGGCGCTTGCCGCCTGGACGGTTTACCTCGCGCACGGCGACGCCCACTACCTTCGCACCGTGGTCGACCCGTTGGTGACGGATGCGGCCCTATTTTTCGCCAGCTACGTCGACAGTCTGGGACGCGGCCTGGACGGGGGTCTCGACCTAGGCCCATTCTACACCCATAACTTGACCGACCCCGACGAATTCGCTAACCACATCGACAACGGCGCCTACACTAATGCCGCCATCGCCGTGTTAATGGACGTGGCTGTCGCCGTGGCTCGTCACATGCATCGACCTATCGACCCACGGTTTACCGCCATGGCCCGCGAAATGTATTTACCCACCGCGGCAGCTGAGGGCCGTCCCGCCCCAAACTCCCGCGACATCGTGCTAGAGTACTCAGAATTCGCTGCCTCCACCGAAGTAAAACAGGCCGACGTAATTCTCCTCACATATCCCCTTAACAGCAGCCTAATTTCGGCAGACCAATCTCGGGCCAATCTTGCATTTTACGCCCGGAAACAGGTGTCCACGGGGCCGGCAATGACGTTTCCCATGTTCTCCGCCGTAGCCGCGGCGGTAGCTACGTCGGGGTGTGCGTCGCAGTCGTACCTTTTTAAGTCGGCGGCGCCGTATCTCAGGAGCTTTGGTCAGTTTCTGGAACAAAATAATGATAATTACCACGAGAATGGCGGTACCCATCCAGCATTCCCGTTCCTTACGGCCCATGGCGGGTTTCTCCAGGCGGCATTGAACTTGTTGGGGGTGACTTATGGCTACCGGGTCGAGGGGGACGACGAAAATGGTACCATTTCGCGGTACCTCCAAGTCGACCCTGTGGCCACACCACTTCTCCCTGGCGGTGTAGTGGTACGAGGGTTCCAGTACCTTAATAATTCTGTGGATATGGTAATTGAAGGAGATGAATTTGTGATTTATCATCGTGGGGGAGTGGATGGGGGGGAGGAGTACAAAGAGAAAGGGTACAAAACCGATCAAGTTTACAAAAAGGATCAAGTTTACAAAGACAATGAAGTACACAAAGACAATGAAATCCACAAAACCGATGAAATCCACAAAACCGATCAAGTTTACAAACCCAATGAAATCCACAAATTCATCCCCAATCCAATCCCCATTAATGTCCCCATGAGAAACCCCAATGGTGGTAATTATACCCTTTATCCGTACCAATCCCTTCGACTCCCGGTGTATAAACCCACCACCACCAAATTCAATTGTGGTAACACCAAAATCACAGCCCTTTCACCAGGAATCGATGGTGATGTGGCGGCCCTGATTAATGATGGCGATACATCAACCCGGTGGCAGGCCAAAGATTCAACCCTTACCGCGACGCTCGACCTAGACTTGGGCCGAAAAACAACTCTCCACGGCGCGACATTAAATTGGGGCGACCGGCCTCCGCGGTGGGTCTCCCTAGCCGCCCTGGACCTAGAATCCCCTAAAACTCCTGATGATTTCTTCACCATTCTTCATGAAAACATCACCATTTCCCATCCTTTCGACTGGGACCAATTTACCGCCATCAAAGTCCCCGATTCCAACACCACCGACCTACACTTTACCACTAATTGCCGCCATCTCCACCTCCAATTCGGCGGTGTCTACGACCATACCCCGGGCGGAGCTAAAGTATATGAAATTACGTTAAAATAGTTCAAATATAAACTCTATATAAAGTCACAAAAACTCTTTCTGTGTTACAAACACAAACTCTTTTTCTCTTTGTGTTTCGAACACAAACACAAAACCTCACAAAACCTCACAAAACCTCTATTGTAACGCTTCAGCCATATTAACCAAACGTTTAACTCCGGTGTGCCAATTCCCGATCTCGTCTGGGAATGTGGAAGCAAATCCAAGAACTTCAGCACCAGCTTGGGCGTAATTCTTAGCCTCAAGATGAGTACAAATGGAATTAAGAGCATTAATTCCAGCGGGAGAAATTAATTCTTCATTATTTAAATGATCAAAAAGAATGGCTAAACGTTTTTCCATATCTTCGCCGTGTTTGGCGTATTTTTCTGGGATGTTAGGGCGAAGGGATTCGAGGGTGGTACTAAGGACGGTGTAAACGGGGAGAGCGTTAGGGGGGATGTGGGAAGTGTCGCCAGGAGGATGGCGCGGGGCGGGTTCAGGTTCGGCGACCTGAGGTCCTGGGACCTGAGGTCCTGGGACCTGTGGAGGTCCCATTGGAGGAGGTCCTTGGGTCTGAGGTCCTGGACCTGGAGGAGGTCCTGCTGAGGCCCCGGGTCCCATAGACCCGGGTCCCATAGACCCAGGTCCCATGGGTGGAGGTCCCGTTGGTGGAGGTCCTGGGGCCACAGGACTCCGTGCTGGCGGCTGAGAAAGCGATGTTACCGACTTTTTAGGCGGAACGATGCCGGCGCTAGGCGGACGCGAGGCCGTAGGGGGAGGGGCGTAAGCGTTCTGGGCCGGTGGTGCGTATGGATTTTGGGCCGGTGGCGCGTACGGGTTCTGTGGGGGTGGAGCGTATGGGTTCAGGGGTTGTGATACCAGTGGCCGGGGCGAAGCGGCGGCAGAAAGGGGCCGCGATTGAGGACCCAGGGCCATTGGTGGTGGTGCCACGCCGGGTGTCGAGCCCGGTGGTGCTGGTGCTGGTGCTGCGGCCGGAGCTGGGGCCGGGGCCGGGGCCGGAGGAGGTGCGTACCGCGAACTCACGCGCGCAGGAGCGGGCCGAGGACTTGGGGCCGACGATGGTACTGATGATGGTACCGCTGGAGACACCGCTGGTGGGGCCATGGGCGTTGCGTGGGCCAACGCTGGCGAAGCGCGCGACAGCCGAGGAGCTCCCTTTGGTGGAGGTGGGGCCGTAGCTTGGACCGGTGGCGAGGCTACGCTCGACCGTTTAGGAGCCGGGGCCGGTGGCTGGTACGGAGTGGCGGCGGGAGATGCCGAGGCGGCCGCCCGACGTGGTGCCGACTTCGACTTAAAAGTGTCTGGCAAATCGTTCCATCCGTCGGTTTGTTCTTTATATTTAGGCGGAGGTGGAGGTCCAGGTGGTGGTGGCGCAGGGGCAGGAGCCGTACGAAGGTAGGGGTTGTGGGAGGCGGGCGCGGCCGGCATGGTGGGGGCAGCGGGCGTAGCAGGAGTGTACGGATTGGCGGTAGCCATTGGGGCCGCAGCCGGTGGTGCCGGCGCTGGTGCCATTGTACCGGCAACTGGTGCTGGCATAGGCAGGAACAGCGAAGGCGAAGCAATAGGTTTTGGTGCCACAGCGGACCTAGCACGGGCAGGAGCGGAAGGAATGGAAGCTGGTGCTGGGGCTGGTGCTGGTGCTGGTGCTACGGCGGGAGCTGCAGCTGGAGCTGGTGCCATTGGAGCAGAAACACCTGGTGCCACTGGTGCCGCGGTCGTGGTTCCAGGAACAGTACTACCATTAGCACGAGCCACAGGAACTCTGGAAGCAGCTCCACCAACTTTAGCACCAGATCTAGTACCAGATCTAGTACCACTACTACCAACCTTCGACCCAGCTACTGCCACACGGTCCCGTTCCACGGCACCGCCTTCCACCATCAGCAATAATTTCTCCGCCACGTCCATAATTCCAAACGACGCGGCAGCAGAAGCCAATTCCACCACGGCCTTCGACGCATCTCCAGCAGGAATAGGTCCAGAAATTCCGGCCACCGACCGATAAGCAGCAAGTTTGGCGGCAAATTCCACCAACGCCGCGTAATGGGCGTCAGAAGGTGATGATACCGAAGGGGTTTTCTCGGCCCCGGCCAATAATGCGGCCTCGCGCGGAGCCAATTCGCGGTACCAAATGGCCGCGATTTGGTCGACACCGCCTCCAAGTAAGAAACATACCACGGCGTCGTCCCGGGCGGTGGTAGAATCACTTTGTTCCACACGACGACCTAATGTCGTCATGAGCTCGCGGTATTTGGGAGTATTTTTACCACAGTACCGGTCAATGGCACGGGCTAAATGGCGCCAGTCGGCAACATCGCCGTAGGCCACGAGATCAGTCACATCACCGGACGAAGCAGCTGCTACCAAACGCGCGACGGCCGACCCATCGGCTCCCGCGGTCGCCGCAGCCATAGCACCAGCCTTGGCCTTAGCTTTTACCGCGGCGCTGGCGTCAAGTGCGAGAATAAGTGCTTCGACGTGTTTTCCGGCGGCGAGACACCGGTCGACGGCGGTAGGAATATCGTTGGAGAGAAGAGGCGCGGTAAGGGGGGACGAGAGGGGGAGGTTGAATGGACCCACGGCAGCGGAGGTGGCCGAGGCCGAGGCCGTAGCGGGGGCCGAGGCCGGAGGTTCCTTCGATTCCTTCGACCCTTTCTTTCCCTTTTTCTTCCCTTTTCCGGTACCCTTCGCGGTATCTTTGGCGGTATCTTTGGCGGTATCTTTGGCGGTATCTTTACCGAGATTATCAAAGAACGCGGCGCCATTGGAATCGTCAGTGGCGGGAGTTGGTTCCAGTGGTGCGGAAGATGGCTCCGCTGGGGCCAGGTCGGTCTCAGTCTCGGCAGACTCTGGGGCTGGTTCAGCAGACTCGGCCACGTCCTCGTCCTCGTCCTCGTCCTCAGGCTCGGCCGCCAAAACCCCCCGCCGTAATTCATCCAATCTCTCCCAATCACCACCATCGCCTAAAAACTCCCCGTCCCAGGCCCGCGCTAAACGGCTACAACTCTCCCGCACCGCCTCAGCGCCCTGGGCCCGGCCCACGTCGACCTGGGTCCCATTGGTAGTAACAATCTTACCACCAAATCCAAACCTCACCCCACAGGGCGGAGCGAGCCACCGCGGAGCTTGCACGGACTCCACCACGGGCCCGTGGTGGGCTTCGGCCGTGGAAAGATGGCTCCAGAAATCGGTCTCTGACCGGTCTACTGCCGGTGGCGGTGGCGACGTGTCCTGTAACGACTGAACAATGATTTTCCCGTCAAACGACGCCGTGGCCACCACGTCGGGCGCGCGTGGCGCCATCAGACACTGGAACGTCCAATTGGCCGCCGCAGGGTACCGCGACACCCGGCGCCCCGTGGTAGGATTCCATACCACGGCGGTATTATCTTTCCCGGACGAAAGTACCATATTGGCGTCCTGGCAGCACCATTCCACTGCGAGAACACCGGGGCCATGGCCGTCTAATACCATTTCCGGCGCATTGGCGTTCCGGAGGTCCCACACAGCGAGATTAGGTCCAGTGGCCGACCCAGTGATAAGTTTGGTCGACTGCTCGGGGTGCCAGGCCACACACCCGGGCCCAGTGGCTCCGCCGTAGTGGGCCAAATGCAACACTTCACGCCGCGATTTGAGGTCCCAGATCGCGGTACCGCCTGTGCCGGCGGCAGCAAAAATATGGCCGACCTGGAGATTCCAACTTACGTCGGTAATTTGGTCCATGGCCGTCATGGCGGTACCGGGGGACGTAGGAGCGGTGCCAGACTCGAGGTCCCACACGAGGATCTTACCGTCGGAGCCCCCAGAAACGAGCATATGGGGCGAAGAAGGGTTAAAAGCGACGCATTTGGCGGCACCAGAATGGGCAGGTCCTGGGACCTGAGTTTGAGGTCCCAGGGTCTGAGGTCCCGGACCCAGGTCCTTAGGTCCCAGGTCCTTAGATCCCAGGTCCTTAGGTCCCAGGACCTCCTTTAATTCCTTCTGCCGCACCATCGTTTCCGCGTCCCACACAATAACATTCCCATCTTCAAACGCTGCCGCCACAAGCCCCCGCGGATGGTCGCCAAATGGCTTGGACCACGCCACGCCGTAGAACCGGGCATCGACCCGGACTTCAAATACCGGGTCGGCACTGTTGGTGGCCAGAAATATATCCCATACTTCAAGCGTTGACGTGGAAGAAAAGTCGGCGTCCATGGCCCCAGCCACTGTTCCTGTTACCAATAATGGTAATGGATCATGACTCCAGGCAAATGTCGCCGTCCGTTTAATCTCTGATAGTTTCATGGTACAAATAGCGATTCAGAAAAAACAAACAACAAAAAAAAAAAGGAAACAACACAAAAACAAATGTCGTAATGAAATGTCGTCAGTCAATGATTCAACGTTATTATATCAATCGTACAATCAAAGGTACAAAGTCAATGGTACAAAGTGATTTGAATTGTAATGAAATTGTAAAGTGAAAGTTGTCAACATCGACGCGGCAGGCGACATTGATGTCGTGGAGGAGGATGTCGCGGGATGGAGTAGGATGTCGTGGGACGCGACAACAATGTCGGAAATCACCCTGAGACCATACGACATTCCGCGACATCCCTCTAACCTGTAATTTCACCTAACCTGTAACTTCATCCAACCTGTAACACAACATGAAACACCAAGAAAATACTGTCCGACATCAATGTCGTATAACGCGACATTACGTTGTTTTCCCTCTCATTGTTCCTCGGTTCCTCTTCTCTTCTCTTTATGAATCATCCTCTCGTTAAACGACGTATCCTTCGGGATCTCCTTCGTCATGTGGCTCTTCCTTCGTCCAAAGCCTTTATTTTCGCCTACATCTACGTCGTTCTTCCTAAAATCTTCCACCATATTGGAACGGCGTGGAAAAAACGGGACGGGAACGTTTGTATTGATCGTATCATGAAAACAATGCGTACCGCCATGCACCCACAGAAATTCCCGGCTTTTGCTGCGTGCTTAGTGGGGTATATGAGGATGATGGAAGTAATTCTAGGGCGCGCGCTAGGACGAGGCCGTGGGCCGCAGGCTGCGTTTGCGTCCACGCTCGTGCTGACAATGGTAGCCGCGGCGGCAGCATTCCCGCGGTTCCAGAGCCACGTCCTAACTCACAGCCGGTTCGCGTCGTTAGATATCACGCTTCTTGTGTTTAGTCGTGCTATCGATACCGCGGTATCGGCCACGGCGGGACGATGGGTCCCTGGCGACGTGCTGACAGGTGGTGATGCCATGCTTTTCATTGCTTCTTGCAGTTTTATTATGTTTTGTTGGTTTTTTTACCCCCACCGGCTTCCGCCAGCCTACCGCAAATGGATCACATCTGCTGCCAATATGGACCCAGAAATGATCACTATTCTCAGTAATCTCCACCACGGCGAAGCCCGTTACGGCTCCCGCACCACGGTTCTTGATCCTTACTGCGATCGCCACCACCAACCGCGGAGTCGTGGTGACTTGGCTCAGTCCATCCCTTTGGAATGTGAAACCGTTCACGCCTTTTATAGTCCCAGTTGTGAAAAACACGCTGCCTGGAGGTTCGCCAGAGGATTTAAATTTGGGGCCAAAGTTTATGGAACCATTAATGCCGTGGTGGCGGTAATTGTGGCATTAACTAAGGGGAAAGGACCTCGCGGGCGCCGGACCTGGGCCTCAGTGCTACGCGCGTTGGTGTTACAAATAGGTCCTCGTGCCGCCAGTACTGCCAGATCGTCGTGCTTTCTTGGGGCGTTTATTGGTCTTTATTGGTACGCGGTGTGTTTAGCCCGGACCCGAGCCCTACCACGACTTTTCCCTCTGGTACCAAAGACGCGGTGGGATACCACCATTGGACCTACGATGGGGGCCATAGTTTGTGGATTTAGTAGTTTAATAGAGAAAAGTCAACGAAGAAAAGAGTTGGCGTTGTTTGTGTTTCCTAAAGCCATTGGAACCGTGGTACCACCAGAGGCTACGCCGAAGAATTTGGCCATAGAACAAGGAGTATTTGCTGTAAGTATGGCGGTATTGGTGGCTTATTGTAAGCAAGATCCTAAGTTAGTTAGAGGGGTTTTTGGCCGGGGGCTTAAGCTGGTTATATAGGGAGAGACTTTTAGGACGAGTTTCTCTGAGTTTTAGTGGTAAATATTAGATATTGAGGTTCTTTTGAGGTTCTTTTGAGGTCCTTTTGAGGTTCTTTTGAGGTCCTTTTGAGGTCCTTCCTGGGTCCTTCCTGGGTCCTTCCTGGGTCCTCTTCAGGTCCTCTTCAGGTCCTTCCTGGGTCCTCTTCAGGTCCTTCCTGGGTCCTCTTTGGGTCCTCTTCAGGTCCTCTTTGGGTCCTTTCTGGGTCCTCCCTAGATCCTCTTCAGGTCCTCCCTAGATCCTCTTCAGATCCTGTTTATACCCTCATTTAGATTAATAGACATTTTCGCGAGTATTCCATTCCACTATGGAAACCCTTCAACATCACCTTAAGCTTGAACCAAAGCTTTCATCCCTTTTTGTGATTCTTATCACTCTTTGTGATCCTAATACTCAACCTCAAGATAGTGATGAATTTATATTAAGTTTAACAAATGTTGCCAAGGTCTTTGTAGCCGTTTGTTATAAAAAACTATCTGAAGATAAAGAAGATAAACCAAAGGAAAGAGATGACGAAAATGAAGAAAATAGAGAGAATGGTGATAATAGTGAAAATGGAGTCACTTATAAAGAGAAAGAAGAAGACAATTATCACAATAATTACAATAACATTGGAAATGACATTGGAAAAACTACTGAAACCAATGATTTTGATGAAAATGTCGCAGTACCGACAAATGTCGTGGGTGATGAAGTTGGTAATAAAATGGGTCCAGAAACTGATTCCACCGCCACAACAAAGTTTTCCCTTTCCCTTGATCTCTTCACTATCCTTAAATCCCTCACTAAATACCTTGAATTCGACCAACCCGTGGACCGCGCGCTCTGGCGCCCACCACCAGCGCTCGCCCCAACTCCGTTCCATCTTAAACTTTGCTACCTCGCCGCCGGCGTGCTTGTGCACGCACTCGCATTTCTTTCCTCGTCCCCCACGCCGTCCCCCGCCACCAACATTGCTAGTTCCCCATTTGGTCTTTTCTTCACCCGTTTATGGCACCAATCATCATCAATTCTCGATAGTGCCTTATTCTCGGACCAAACCCTGGAACTGGAAGGTATTGAATCCGACGACGCCGTGGTAGAAGTGGTACGCGGAGTGTCCATGGTTCGTTATGTGTTGGCCACAGTGTTACTGTGGGAGACGCCGCCGGAGATGACCGACGCGCGGCTATTGGACGTGTATGAGCCCGTAGGGCGGTCTCGTGGCGGTAGCTTAGGTCCGCGCTCGTTTACTGTTCCCATGACTCTGTTTCTACTCGCAGGAGGCGCGGCCGAAGACTACGACGAGTACTGGCGCGTGTGGCCCGACGCCTGGTACAATGATATTTATGATGAGGACGTAGATTATATGTTTGGTGATGAAGAATCGATTGAAGATGTTTTTCCAGCCGATGGTGAAGTAGATGAGTCTGAAATGGGCGAAACAATTTATTTTCCTGGCGGGCTTGGGAGGGAAAATATGGAGACATATAACAATTATGAACCAAGTGTTGGTAGCAGTAGTACTAGTGGTGGTGGCGCGCCCGCTCCCGGTAATAGTGGTGGTGGTGGTGGTGGCGCGCCCGCTAACGGGGCCGCTATCGACTGGTCAGATCAGCCCCGTGGCCCTAACATGGGCTACACCCAAACCTTAGTTCTGGCCCTAGATTTCCCCCTCTATCCGCTCCCGCCCCATATTTTCCACCAACTCCTTAAAAATGCCATGCCGGCATCTAACCGGGAGCCCGGGTATCAGTCTATTCTCCAGACGGTGGCGGTGGCGGTAGCCAAATCGTCGCCCTACGTTCGCGCCTCAGAAACTGATGACTCCGCCCCATTTCCTTCCACGTCGCCTGAATCCTACCTCAAATACCTCCTTCACGAGCCGTTCCCGCCCCATATTGTCGATACTACCGCCTTAGTTTCCCTGTCGCCACCCACAGGACTCGACTGCCTCTTCGCCAGCCGCCCACAATTGGCCCTGTCGCTCTGTAATGAACTCCTTATGCTTCCAAACCATCGGCGGTGGTTCCTTTTCCATTTGTGCCGCCAGCGCGTATTCTCCATGGGCTACGTCGATTACATTAATAAACTCGTTTGCGGCCACGGCGGGTTTGAATTTAAGTTGTCGCGGGACGGCGGTCGAGTATTTCTTTCTCTGGTGGAGAAACTGATGGTGGTAAATGAATTTTTGGCCGGTTGTGATGATTATATTGATACCGATATTCCCCCGGCGGTGGCGGCAAAATATATTTCTGTGGTTTGTGTAATGATTCGGGAATTAATTGTGAGGAAAGTGATAAATTTACAAAATGAAGGACCTTTGGATTATAGTAGTGGAATAATGTCGTTTTTAGTACCGAAAATAGGTCGATATGGCGTGGCGCGGGAAGTTTATTTTGGTGTGGTAGTTCCTGCGAAGGTGGGCGAGGAGTCTAGTGATGGGTCTAGTGATGGGTCTAGTGATGGGTCTAGTACCTCCGCAACCACCACAAATACCACTACTGGTACCAGTGCTGGTACCGAATCTAGTGCCAATACTACCACCACTACTACTAGTACCACCACCGCCTTGGCTAAATCCCTTGAAACCTTCAACAAAACCGGTTCACAAACAATCACCACAGCGCTAAAATCTCACGCCTCGCCCCATATTGATTCCTCTCCCTATATTACCACGGCGAATTTCCTTCTTCGCGTGAGTAATTTTAATTGGACTATGGAACGACTCCATAAAGGACTTTCGGCAGAAATGGCATTTGATTTAAATGAAATAATCATTGATTATAGAGTATTGATGGAAAGATCAGAAGAGATTTCTGAATTGAATTTTGTTCATCAGCTGGTTTTGAATAATCAATGGTTACATCGGGGGGAGGAATAGTCTGTGAATGGTACGGTGGACCTATCCTGGACCTAACGTTTTATATTCGCACCACTGTGGACCTGGAATGGACCTATTCTGCACCTATTCTACACCTATCCTGATCAAACTAGGACCAATTCTGCACCTATTCTACGCCTATCCTTATCAAACTAGGACCAATCCTCCAGCTGCATCTAATTTCATAGCATAATACATTATCTACTTACTTCTCTCCCTACTCTCTAATAGTTATCACTTTTGTCGTTGTTTTCACGTGCTTGTCACGTGCTTGTCACGGTCTACAAACACGTGCCTGGCACGCCCCCTCCCCTTAACTTCCCTCAAAATCCCTTTATCTCAATTCAATAATGTTCTCCTTTCCTCGTAATATCACCAATTCCCTTAACATTTCCGCTAAAAGAATGTCATCTTCACTTCAAGCAGTAAGTAATTACACAAACGTGAAAACAGTCACTTTTTTTTTTTCACAATTTTCTCCACTTTCCCCCACTTTTCACATCCCCTTTATACTAACAACAGATCAAAACCACTAATGCTCCTCCTCCTGCAGCTTCCTATTCTCAAGCTATAAAAGTCAATGGTATGTATCAATTGTCAATATATTTGCATCAATTTCAACACCAACTTCTAACATTTTAAGGCTTCGTTTACGTGTCAGGTCAAATCCCTTACACTCCTGATAATAAACCTTTAGAAAACCCTAGTATTGCTGATCAAGCAGAACAAGTTATTCTTAATGTTAAGGCCATTTTAGAGGCTTCTAATTCCTCATTGGAAAATGTCGTTAAAAATACGGTATTTTTAACTGATATGAAGACTCAATTCCCGGAATTTAATACCGTTTATGCTAAGTATTTTGGTGATTATAAACCTGCTCGTTCATGTGTTTCTGTGAAAGAGTTACCTTTAGGGGTTCCTTTAGAAATGGAATCTGTAGCCCTTGAAAAGGAGAGTTCTAAGTTGTAGGGGTTGTACAAAAACAGTACAAAAACAGTACAATCCCGGCTTTCTATACTGTTACATAGAGACAATATATGGTAGAATGTCGTTCAATGTCGCAGCTCTCGTTGTCGCAGCTCTCGTTATCGTTGATAGGGCTCATTGGGCTCATACGACATTTCTTCTCTCATTACCCTTAAGGGCTCCAGCCCTATCCTTCCGCACGAAAATTTTTTATTTTTTTCATCATTTTTTTTCTCATAAAATCTCATTGAAAAATTTATAATCTTTATTACTACATATCTTCATAATGGCCGGACGTGTTACCTACAGAAGAAACAATCCATGTATGTAAATTGAAGAAGTAAGAGGAAATAGAGAGAATGTTAAAGAATGAAAAGAGTGAAAGAAAAGGGAATGAAGTATTATGAACATGAAAATGAACATCGACATCGACATCGACGACATCATCGACAACATCATCAACAACATCATCAACATCAACAGTGACAAGATAAATGAAATTAATTCGATCATAAAGTGAATGTAATTTTTTGTATTTCAGGTTTTTGTGTTGTTTTGTTTTGTGTTGTGTAATGTTTATGACATTTTCTATAACTTTTCACTTTTACTTTCACTTCACCTTCTCCTTTACCTTCTCCCCCTCCTCCACTATCAACCTAATACTAACCCTTCTAGACAATACCAGATCCAACACAATCAAGGTGGTTAAAACCCCAGGTGGTAAATTAGTTGCTCAACACCAAAAGAAAATCGCTACTAGACCAAAATGTGGTGATTGTGGTGATGCTTTACAAGGTATTTCTACTTTAAGACCAAGAGCTTACGCTCAAATTTCTAAAACCCACAAAACCGTGCAAAGATCTTACGGGGGTTCTAGATGTGCCAACTGTGTTAAAGACAGAGTTGTTAGAGCATTCTTAATCGAAGAACAAAAGATTGTTAAAAGAGTGTTGAAAGAACAACAAGAAAAGGAAAAGAAAACTTCCGGTAAAAAATCTAAGAAGAATTAAGTTTTATAGTTAATACATGTAAACTGCAAGAGGAGAGTGTAATAGCTGTAGAGCTATAGTAATATAACTATAGTACAACCATAGTACAACTATAGTAATACAAGTATAAAAGTGCAGGTTGTTGCGGCGCTTATGAGTCCCAATTGGGTTAACCTGTAAAGGATGGGCTGAACCTCAGTTAATGGTCGTGTGCGGTTACGAACTATGACAGGAACATGTCAAGTGAAATAAAGTGAAATAAAATGATAAAATATGACAACTTTGGAATGATTTAGAGTGTCTTTTAAACGTTCTAGATTCTCTAGACACTTCTGAAATTTTCTATAACGTTTTATTTCTTTTTCTCTATTCTCTGTTGTCACTTCTATTGTCTCTCCTCTTCCCTCCTCTCTTCTCTCTTCTCTTCAAATGGCTGCGGCATTTACCCAATCGGTCCAATCCTTATCAGTACAGTTTAAGCAATTATATAAACACCCCTTTGATTCATTATTCATTTTATTACACATTTTATAGAGAGAAATACATCATAGAGACAAATACATAATATACACAAATACATCATACATCACAAACACAAATACATAATATACACAAACACAAACACACAAACACAAATACATAATATACACAAACACATCACTCATCAATCATCACAAATACACCCTCCATGGACGCTCCAAGACTTAAATCTTTACTAAATAACACTTATATTCCTCCAGAAAAGAAACTTTATCAAGCTAAAGTTCCCAATTATCATCCTTGTTTGATTGTTCAAGATAAACAAACAGATAATAAAGTCAAACCATGTGGATGTGCTGATGCATATTGTGTTAAGAATGCTCCAGAATGGATTCCTAGAGCAGAAGATTAGTGGATAAGGGTTATTTATTGGTATTACGGTATAATATACAGGGAAATTATATTTTATTGTTTGATTTTTAGTTGATTTTTTTAGTGGTTTAGTTAATTTATTTAATATAATTTTTTGATTTGTGGTTTATTTTATCTTCTCTTTTATGGGATTTATGGTATATCTGTATGTTTTTAAGTTCTCAAGTATGTTTCTCATTATCTCTTTAAATCAGTTTGAAGTGTTTTTGGAGTGTTTTTGGAGTGTTTTTGAAGTGGCTTTAAAGTACCTCAACTTACTATCTCACTAGTTATCTGCTCTCTCTTCCAAAACCTCAACAATAAATCACCATAATTCTGTAAATCTTCAACCAGAATCATCAACTTAAAATCCAACAATAATAAAAATTGTAATTCTAAATAATTTAATTCTTCTAATGGTAATCCTCCAACTTTAGCATACCGTAAATTTTTATAAAAAATATCAGAAAAAAACTTTGATGATACTGTAATTCCCGAAATTATTAATCGATGAATATTATATGAATCCATAACAAATAATTGTTCACTATCATGATCTTTATCAGATCTTAAATTATTAGCCTTTTTAGCTATTCTATCAAAATATACCAATAATGATAAAAATACTTCATTAGTTATAGGACAATATTTTAATACCCGTGATAAATATGCATATAATGATATTCCTGGTACATTGGTTCCATGAAATGCTAATACATTAGCTAAATATTTATTCCTCATTTCATCCTCTTCATCTTCAACATTGTTGTTATTGTTATTATTATTATTATTATTATTATTACTATTACTATCATCATTATCATTATCAATTCCTGATTCCATACGCCGCATTCGAAGTTCTTCTTTAGCTTTCTGTCTTCGTGCAACGGTATTATCAAAATGGTTAGGATGCAATTTATCATTAGCTTCTATAATCTTTGTTAATAAACACAGAAGCATCATAATTAAGTCATTTTCCGGATAATTGACAATGTTTAAATGTTCTTCTTCTCCTGCATCTTTTAACCCGAGATTTTCAAAAAACTCTCCATAAGTCATATAATGATCTGGTTGAGTTACATAGTTAAAATTGAGTTGGGGTGGAGTTGGACTAATGGTGGTGAGCAGATTGTCGGAGGTGGTGAAGGAATGGGTATGACCTAGCCGTGGCGGTTGAGGTGCTGATTGGGATGTGGTGGGGATTGGGTTTGGGTTTGTGGATGTTGGATTTGTGGATGTTGGATTTGTGTTTGTGGAAATTGCATTTGTGGATGAGTTTGCATTTGTGGATGAGTTTGCATTTGTGGAAATTGCAGTTGTATTTGTGTTTGCACCTACACCTACACCTACATTTCCACCAGATTCCCCCGCCAGTAGCCTCGCGTCACCGTAGGAGTTACGGAATGATGACGCAGGAACAAAGGAACTGGTATTGACAGAATTCGTAGGAATGGAGTACGATGGCTTAAACGAAAACCGATTATAAGAATGATTCGATGAATATGATGAACTAACAACATTAGGAGTATTATGGCTCGAAGGAATATAGTTTAATGTATCATTGGAAGGAGGTTGGAACGAGTTAGAAGGTTGAAATGAACTAGATTGTTGGAATGAACTCGACGGTTGGAATGAACTTGGTGCCTGAAACGAACTTGGTGCCTGAAATGATCCTGTTTGGAACGACCCGGCATGGAACGAACTTGGTTGATGCTGGAACTGTTGTTGTTGTTGTTGTTGTTGTTGATGTTGATGTTGTTGTTGATGTTGATGTTGTTGTTGTTGTTGTTGCTGTTGCTGTTGCTGTTGCTGTTGCTGTTGCTGTTGCTGTTGCTGTTGTTCTTGTTGCTGTTGTTGAAACTGATTTGTTTGTGTAACAGCCACATTATACCCAGGAGGATTCACAGGCAATGACTGTGATACTTGGCCACCAGAACCAAAGTCACTCCTTTCAAAAGGCTCAGAATGGGCCGGAACCGGAGCCTGGCCAGACATGAGATTTTTAGTCAAATTTGATATTTTTGGTCTCTCTTGATTGCTGGAGCCGGAATTGGGATCTTGGGTCCGATTTTCCGACAGATTGTTCATGATTTTATGGTGAAAGGAGAAGAAATCTATGCACGTGATGGTAACAACAAGTTGACATTGAAAACAGTGATTGCGCGGGACGGTGGTGTGGTGTTTGGGTGGGGAAATGGTAGGGTGTTTGGGGGTATTGAGTAGCCACAAAGAGAGAGAGAGAAAAAGTACAAATAGAAAAAAAAAAAAGTTTACAAAAAAAAAAAGTTTACAAACACAAAAAGTTCACAAATACACAAAAAACTTCATAAATACACAAAAACTTGACATTCCCATTACACAAACAACAAATGTCTACAGCATCTAAAATCACCCTTGGACTTTCATGTGTTTTTGCATGTGGATCGTTTGTGTTTATAAATTATTCACAAGAAGTAGAACGTCAAGCACTTAGAGAAGGACCTATAAAAGATGCTGCTCGACTTGAAAGAATAAGAGAGAATAAGAAATTAATGAGAAATGATATTGAACATAGAGAACAGATGATGTTGAAGGAGAAGTATGAGAGTGTACAACCATTACTGGGGGATGTTATTGAGGGGAAGGAATAGAGTTAAATGACTGAGAGAAGTCAAGAAGGAATAGAGTAATAGAGTTGACAAGTTGAGTTCTTGAGTTCTGTCCTGAGTTCTGTCTTGAGTTGTTGAACGAAACTCGATCTGTTTGTGTTCTTGGAGACACCAAAAGGTTAATTCCCCCCTTGATGTACTATGATGCACATTTATTTTCTGAATCGGTTTCCACTGCTCCAAACAGTTAATCAAAACGATCACTTAAAATGAAGATGTGGACCTTGAAGAAGATCCTCAGCATTGAAACACAATTCATTTAATGAAAAGAAATGAAAATTGAAAAATTTAATTTGAAAAACTGCGACCATGATTAGGGTCGTGCGGGTGGCCATAACTCTAGTAGTGGAAATATGTTTTAATCTTGTTAATAGTTTATATATGATAAATGATTGATATGTGATATATGTTTGATATATGTTTGATATATATTATCTGAATATGTTTAATATGTAAGTTACTGTTGCACTTTATAACTTATGATATTTCATAATTTATAGTATATAATAATTCATGATATCATGTATTTAGAGTATATTCAATATGTTGTATTGATTAATGATATTTGATATTGTAAATTATTCATATATTATTTATATATTAGTTATATTATTTATAATTTATTTATATATTATTTATATTTTATTTCTTTTTATCATTTCTATTTTCTTTTTTTTTTTTTATTTTATTTTATTTTTATATTATTTTCTATAATATCGTCTCTCGTGTCTCGTCTCTTCGTATTATAATGGCTGCGAAAATTATAAAATAGACAATTGATACAATTAAAAGATATGAGAGAATTAGAATTAATAGAAAACATCATAAAATCAAATAATTCTATATACAATATTCTCTAATTCATTACACCATTCCCTAAACTCTCCACTACACTCTTTCCTTACATTAATGCCTTTATTTACTATTTATTCCATGGGCCCTATTACCTCTTCTGCTATCACCTCCTCTTCTACCTCCTTCTTCTCTACATCCTCCACCTCCACCTCCTTCTCAATACTCCCTGACCTTGGCGTCGTATTACTGGTTGAATTAGAATTATACTGTGATTTAGGAGTGTCTGAACTATCAAAGTATCCTCCATAAAATTGAACTCCAGGTTCATTTTTATCTTCTTGAACTACACTTGATCGTCTTGAAGGTTCCTCTTCATTCATCCCTACTAATATACTAGCTGCTTCTAATAATTGAACTTGTTGATGTTTGGATATTAATAATTTTTTGGTGACATTCCATTCTGGTGTATGTTCCCATAAATGTTTGGCTAATGATGATATATGTTTATAACCTTTCCCACAGGCTTCACATTTAAGATGCTCTTTTACTCTCCCGGCTTCTCCTTCACTTATTCTTCTTACAACAAACTCTCGTGATAATGTTGGTACTGATGTGGATAATGTTTCGTCGTCGTCTTCGTATTCTATGTCGCCATATGCTGTGTGACTAGCACTATATCCTGGGACTGTTCCATGACTCATGCTGCGCCCATGGCCCATGCTGGGTGTGTTGAAGTTTGCACTGTTGTAACTGGGACTATTGTAGCTGGGACTGTTGTAACTAGGACTGTTGTAGCTGTGGCTCTGCCCTAGACCCTGCCCTAGACCCTGCCCTAGACCCTGCCCTAGACCCTGCCCCAGGCCCTGCCCCAGGCCTTGACTCTCTCTTCTTGGTATAGTATACGGAGTTATCGAATATCGCTTATTATAATTATAATGACTTGCTGTCATATTTCACTTTTATCTCTGATTCTTTATAACTTCTCCATTAACGTTAATGCAAAAATTTTTTTTTTTGTCTCAGAAGAGGCATCTCATTAGAGATTTTCACGTGCACAATCACGTGTTTTGACGCGTTCCCGCGTCTGATTTCCTTTTGTCTATTGCCTATACACACTCCTATAATAACACTAAAATGATTCAACATCTTCTACTTCATCTCCTGCTTCATCACCTACTTGAAATCCTTCTTCTGTAGAATATAATATGGTTTGAATTTGTTTTATAAAATCATGAAGAGGAATATCATCGGGGGTTTCGGAAGTATTTTCCGCTAAAATCTCAATATCTCGAAGTTTATTGAAGTAAAAGTTACGTTCTGTTTCGAGACTGCCAATGGAGATTTTATATTCGTCTAATTCTGAGGTGAGGGAGTCGACGAGGGGTTCTGTGTTAGTACTAGATATCGTTCTAGATCCTGTTCCAGATGTCGTTCTAGGCCCTGTTCCAGATGTCGTTCTAGATCCTGTTCTAGAATCAGCCCTCGTTCCAGCACTGGACCCAGCTCTAGAATCACCTCTAGAACTAACCCTCGTTCCAACACTCGACCCTCTACTTCCCTGCCCTGACACCCTCCTCTTCTCCCTTCTCCCTACTGCATCATATTCAACATGTACATCCTTATTTTCCATCCAATACCTCTTAAACCATTGTAATAACTCTAAATTATCCTGTAACCTACACTTAACAAGTCGCTCCACATTAATTCCTTTTGTGATTCCATGTTTATTAAACGCGGCTTGAAGTACCTTCATATTATTAAGACTTTCATATTCATTTTTACTATCAAATTTGACTCGTGTCATGGGAACGTCTTCATAGATCGAGTCAACCAATTGACAATATGCGGCTCCTGTACCACATTGTTCGACTTTTGTGTATTGTAAATGTAACGTTGCATTGAGCCACAGAAGAAGCTCACTTCGGGATTCTCCTACTGCCATGATGTGGGAATGTTATAGATAATGTGATGGATTTGTGGTTGATTTGTGGTTGGTGATAATAGGTGTTTTTGTTACCCGGAGTGCGGGTGGTCGTGTCATGGCTATAAAGTGTCTATTAACAAAATTATATTAGATTACTTCCTTCTTACGGCATCTTTAAACCGTTGACGTTTAGATTTTTTGCTACTATTCAGTGAAACTGAGCTAAGATCGGATTTGGGGTTTGTGTTGATTGAGTTTGTGTTGATTGAGTTTGTGTTGATTGAGTTTGTGGTTGTGTTGATTGAGTTTATGTTTTCTGTGTTTGTATTAACTTCTTCACTCTTATTCTTTTGTTTCTTTTCTCCTTCTCCCTTCTCCCCTTCTCCCTTCTCCCCTTCTCCCTTCTCCACCACTTGTGCATTATGCATATTAATCTTATTATCTATTTCCTGTAAAAATCGGGTCTTTTCTTCTTCAAGAGGTCGATGACTTTGTAAAATCTCATTCCGTTGTTCTTCACTTTCACTTTCTGGTGATACTGATTTCAGACATAACTCTTTCACTTGTCTATTAACATTATCAACAATTTGTCTTTTTGCATTATCAAAGTTGGCTGCTTGACGTTCATCAAGATGATGTTGATGAGAATCAACGTCATGTTTGATTTCTTCTACTTTATTAATGAATTCTTGTGTGATTTGTTTTCCTACATCTTGAATGATTTCTACATTGGGATGTGGAAGTGTATTGGAAGGAGTTGAAGTTGACGTTGTTACAGATTCATTATCAGTTACAATCTCTTGTGATGGTTTAATTCCTGAACTATCTTTATCTCTTATGGTTCCATGTTTCCATATCATATACTGAACCAAAGACTCAAATGCTACCTTATCATGACGAAATAAGTTGGCCAGATCAATATTTAGTGGAGAATCTGGTTCTGGATCATCTATAAGTATTAAAATAGCCAAAACTAAATGTTCCAAGTTCCATGCTGGTGACCAATTCTCTTGTTTCAAGATATCAAGACAGATTTCTCCAGTATTTATATCAATATTAGGATGACTTATTGGAGTTAGACGATCAAATGAAATCTTTGGTGGTGTTATAGGGTATTGGGATGATACATTAATGATTAAAGTCCATTGACCATTATAGTAATAAGGAGAATCCAGTTTTGTCGGCTTACAGATGACGGATTTCCATCGGAAAATCGAGGATTCTGAATCTTGAGGTTCTAGAGATATTATTTGAGGATTTTTTGGAGATTTTTGGAGTTGATTAAGTTCTTTAAAGAGACGTTTTTCTGCCATAATGATTAAGAATGAATGATCGATTCTGGGGAAGAGATGTGAATTCGCATATAGAGGTGGTACGGGCACGTAAAAATAGGAACAAGGAAGATTGGTAGGGACACGCCGCTTACCATAGGGTAATGAATCCCTTCAAGTTTGGAGTAAAGTTATGGGGTTAGTTGATGGGAGATGTTATAAAGGGTATGGGAATGTATGATTAAAGGTTCAGAGCCAATGGGGGTCTGGGAAGGGATGAAAAAGGAGGTATAAATATGTCTATGTGCAGGTCAATACCTGCACATGACTCAAACGACCCTTATATGCAGACAGAAATTTGTCAATGACAGAGAAACCGGTAGGGACACGCCGCTTACCATAGGACAATCAATCCCTTCAAAAATCGACCAATGTGGGGTGGAGTAGTTGGTTAGAGGTGTTAGAGAGGGTGTGAGAAGGGACTGGAAAAGTTTCAGAGACAATGGGGGTTGGACAGAAGAGATATAGAGGGAAGAAGGGCGACTATATGCAGATATACACCTGCATATAAGCAAGATAACCCAGGTGATGTCTTATATACAGGACACCACCACCCCAAAAAGTCCCATTTTATATCCCTTTAAACCAGTTTATATGATAATTACTCCACTACATAGACAATTTCGTTGTCCTTGTTACATATCTGTTGTTTCTAAAACACTCCCTTACACCACAAAACACCTTTCCGGCATTTCATGCTTATAAATACTTCATTCTCATTGGTCAATCTTCCCGCACAACCACAAATCTGACTCATTTTTCACTTCTTCTTCTTCATCATGAAGTATTTTAGACCTTTCTCTACAACGGTTTCATGCCTAAAGAACCTCAATAAATACTCTTCTATTGTAACAGGAGATGTATCACAAGGAGCTTCTCAGGCAATGTTATACGCCACGGGATTCAAAGAAGAAGATATGAATAAAGCTCAAATTGGAGTTGGATCAGTATGGTGGAGTGGGAATCCTTGTAACATTCATTTAATGGACTTAAATCATCAATGTAATGCATCAGTAGATGCTGCTGGACTTAAGGGAATGCAATTTAACTCTATTGGAGTTAGTGATGGGATTACAAATGGAACTGAAGGTATGAGATATTCTTTACAACTGAGAGAAATCATTGCTGATTCGTTTGAAACTATGATTATGGCTCAATTATACGATGGGAATGTAGCTATTCCATCATGTGATAAGAATATGCCAGGGGTTTTAATGGCTATGGGACGTCATAATAGACCTTCTATTATGGTTTATGGTGGTACTATAATGCCAGGAAGTCCTACTTGTGGAGGAGGAAATCCTAATGTTCCAGAAAAGATTGATATTATATCAGCTTTCCAAAGTTATGGACAATTTCTTTCTAAACAAATTACTGAAGAAGAAAGAGTTGATATAGTGAAGAATTCATGTCCAGGACCTGGGGCTTGTGGTGGTATGTATACTGCTAATACTATGGCATCAGCTGCTGAAGTATTAGGAATGTCATTACCATATTCATCATCATCACCAGCAGTTTCTGAAGAAAAAGCTGATGAATGTGCTTCTGTAGGATTTGCTATGAAGAATTTATTAGAATTAGATCTTAAACCAAGAGATATTATGACTAAAGCAGCATTTAAGAATGCTATTACTTATATTATTGCTACTGGAGGATCTACTAATGCAGTACTTCATTTGATTGCTATTGCATCATCTGTAGGAGTTGAATTAACTGTGGATGATTTCCAACAAATTAGTGATTCTACTCCATTATTGGCTGATTTTAGACCTTCTGGGAAGTATGTTATGGCTGATTTACATGATTTTGGTGGAACTCCTGCAGTAATGAAAGTATTATTAAGAGAAGGACTTCTTGATGGTTCACAAATGACTGTTACGGGTAAAACTATGGCGGAAAATTTAGCTGAATTACCTGATTTACCTGAAGGTCAAGATATTGTAGCACCATTAACTCAACCATTAAAACCTAATGGTCATTTACAGATTTTAAAAGGATCTTTAGCTCCTGAAGGTGCTGTAGGAAAGATTACTGGGAAAGAAGGAACTTATTTTAAAGGTAAAGCTCGGGTTTATAATCAAGAAACTGATTTCATTAAATCTTTACAAGCAGGAGAAATTAAAAAGGGTGAAAAAACTGTTTGTGTTATAAGATATGAAGGACCTAAAGGAGGTCCAGGAATGCCAGAAATGTTAAAACCTTCTTCTGCTTTAATGGGTTATGGTTTAGGTCAAGATGTGGCTTTATTAACTGATGGAAGATTCTCTGGAGGTTCTCATGGGTTTTTAATTGGTCATATTGTTCCTGAAGCTTATGTAGGAGGTCCTATTGCATTAGTTAAAGATGGTGATGAAATCATTATTGATGCTGGTAATAATAAGATTGATGTAATGGTGTCACCAGAGGAATTGGCAGAAAGAAAGAAGGATTGGTCACCACCAGCTCCTCGGTATACAAGAGGAACATTGTATAAGTATACAAAGTTGGTAAGTGATGCCTCTAAAGGATGTGTGACTGATTTGTAAGGAGAAGGAGAAGGAGAAGGAGAAGGAGAAGGAGAAGGAGAAGGAGAAGGAGAAGGAGAAGGAGAAGGAGAAGGAGATGGTGATTTGTAAGGAGAATGATGATAAGAATGATGATATTGAGATAATGATAGGTCAAGAAAGACTTTCATAGCATGTATATATTCATAGAATGAATGAGTTTCTCAACGGATGTAGTTTTTTGATGAAGGAAGAAGGTTTCTGGTATTAAGTAGAGAAGACAAGACCACAAAGCAGAAGTACACAAAAGTGAAGACCACAAAAGTGAAGACCACAAAAGTGAAGACCACAAAGCAGAAGTACACAAAGCAAAAGTACACAAAGTGAAGAATTCTCTGACTTCATGTCAGATTAATAATATTCTTCTTCTTTATTCTTTTGTAATTTCTTATTGTGTTGTATGGTGTCTTTGATCTTCTCTTTTGATCTTCTCTTTTGATCTTTTGATCTCTTATTTCTTTTCTTCTATTCTATTCTCTTCTCTTAAATCTCTTATGATCTTATGATCTCTTATATCTTCTCTCTTTAAAGTCTTCTTCAGAAGTCAAGCTTTAGGCCTCTATTCTCTTCTCTCCTCAATCCCTTCCTCCTTCTGCCGAAGACTTTGTTCTATTACTCCCAACATCCATTCCTTATCTCCCTCCATCCCAGGACACTCATACTCCTTCTTTAAACAAAAAAATGGAACTCTTAACTCCTTCAACTTCTCCACACTTTCCATTTCATATTTCTTCATATAAAACATCATCTCCTTATCTATTCTATACAATTCCTCATCTCGTTCTTTCTCCTTCTCCTTAACATCATTACCTTTCTTAGTCTCATTAAACTTAGCCAACTTTGTTAATCCACTAACTTTTCCAAACCCTTCAATTATCTCTTTGTACTTATTTTCTATTTGTATTCGTTTCTTCTTCATGTCTTCAAGATACTGTTTGTGTTGATACCTTATATCAGTCAATTGTGTCATCATATAATCATCATCAACTATAGATTCCCAGTACTTTTGTGCCAAATATCTATGAGTTATAACTTCAGGATCCAAGCCACAGTTGTTTACATATCCATCTTTACAGGCATCATGAAGTATAGTGTAGAGCTTTTGGGAGTAATGATTCTTTTTGTTGACTGTTTCTAGTACTAATTGTTTATTAACAGAATGAATGATTTTGTGTTTGTTTTGGAAGTTAAGGCGTTTGAGACCTCTTGATTTGGAAGTGTGAAGGTATTGGGCGATTTGGTCGTGAATTAAAGATGGGAAGTCCATGAAGAGTGAAGGAAGTGAAGGAAGTGAAGAGACTCAAGAAATGAGAGTGAGGGTTTAGAGATGGGGCGAGGGTGGTACTAATATGGTACCATGAATTAGGTCGATCCCGTACTAAATTACCACGACGGTTCTAGGTCCATGGTCGTAGTAAATTACCACCACGGTTATAGGTCCATGGTCGTAGTAAATTACCACGACAATTCAAATATTAACTTTAGAATATTTTGCTACATTTGTTTAACAATGATTTTGTTCGAAAACTTCTATTCACTACTTCAAAAACCTATTTATTTCGTCCTCACAGTATAATCTTGTCCACTCTGGGTAATATACCTAACCCATGGATACGATTGATACTGTAATTTAGGCTCATTAATCCTCAAATATCTCACTTGAATCCCACTGGTTGTAAAATATGGTATAGAAAAATCAACTTTAATTGGTTTTTTCATAATTATTTCTTCTTTATTATCAACAGCTGGTAATCCCAATTCTGCCTTCATATGGAATTGTTTACCACCAGGAAATGTCTTTAATTTCCAAATAATACATGATTTCTCAGGAAGCCATTTAACACTACCATATTCTGGAGTAAATTTAGGAGTATCAGCATCATCAGGAATAGGAATAACAATTTCTACATTATTAGCCGTAGATTTCTTCTTTATTTGAGCCCGAGCAGAACATAAGATTTCTATTCTAGAATGTTTATGGATTTTTGTTTTACAATTGACAGCAATAAGGGGTTTCATAAGAAATTGAGTTGATGATAATCGATATGACATTAAGGTGAATTCACCATCAGGAGGAATAAAAGTAATAATTCTTTCATTTTCAAATTTGGATAATCTTACACATTGATGGAATTTAATATCTTCCATTTCAATTCCTTTGGTATTAGTAGAAGTATTGGTATTATTACCATTAGTAGTAGAATCATCATTAGAATTATTAGTGAATATCCCTTTATCATTTAACCCTAAACGTAAATCCGGCATTCCACTTAAATGAGATTTAATTTTAACTTCACCTAAAATTTCACTATTTAAAACTTGACCATTAGCATTAATTAACATATTTATAGATTCAACCACATCTAAAAAGGCTTCATTTTTTTTATAAAAAATCCCATCTTTACGCCAACTAACTGAATTAGTTACAGCATTTGGTGGTTGAACTATTCTTGAAGGAGTTTTCCTAATTAATTTATAATAATCTTGAGTAATATATTCTTTTAAAATTTTAGTATCAGTAGTTTGAGGTAATCCAAAATCCATCATTTCATCTAATAATTCATAAATAATAACAAAATTATCTCTTATAGATTCTTCTTCTAAACTTTTAAAATATTGAGTTAATACTTCAACTAATTTCGATAAGAAAATTATCATAGCCATAATATTTTCATTGGTTTTAGTTAATGCACAAATATAAAGATTATTATGATTAATAAAGATATAATTGATACCTTGATCAGTGATGAAAGGTTTATAATTAGCTTCATCATCTGATTCCATATCTAAAAGTAAAAGGGGGAATTTTTCAATGGCTGAAGAATCGATATCTCCTTTATAGTCACGAGACAAAAGGGGTTTACCTTTGATGTCGAGGAAATGGAGTTGGGAGGCCATGAGAAGGAAGTGACAAGTTATTGATATTGAGTGAGAGAGAAAGTGAGAGTGAGAAAGAGAGTGAGAAAGAGAGTGAGAAAGAGAGTGAGAAAGAGAGTGAGAAAGAGAGTGAGAAAGAGAGTGAGAAAGAGAGTGAGAAAGAGAAGTGAGAGGAAGTGAAAAGATATTGAGAAGAAGAGAGAAATATAAGAAGAAATGAGTACAAAGATACAATTATAAAGGTATAATACTAAAGATAATGATAATGATATAAAGATGTATAATACTAAAGATAATGATATAAAGATGTATGATGAAGATGTATGATGAAGATGTATGATGAAGATGTATGATGAAGATGTATGATGAAGATGTATGATGAAGATGTAAGAGACAAGTAGATAGTGATGGAGAAAATGTAGTACTCTAGTGGAGTGATCTAACACTGATACACATACAATTACATAAAACACTACATCATTCATATAATGGTTCTACACTGTTAACTTCATTATGTCATAGGACATTACGACAGAGTGAAGTAGGAGTATAGTGAAGTATGTAAGTTAAACAGAGGGTAAACACAGTACACAGTACATATTACACATACAACTTACACATACAACTTACACATACAACTTACTTCATAGACCCTTATACATTGATCCTGGAGAGTTATTGTGCATTGGAGTAGTGGTGTATGTGTAGTATATGTGAGTATATGTGTTTGTGTAAATGTGTTTGTGTAAATGTGTTTGTGTATATGTATTTGTGTAAAGGTGTTTGTGTAAATGTGTTTGTGTAAATGTATTTGTGTCAATGTTAAAATATAGACGCTTATACAGTACACAGACCCCTATACAAGACATTGATCGGATCATAGAGCCTTATACAGGACCTTACACCGCTACATAGACCCTTATACAGTACTTTACACCACTAACACAGCTGTACAGTTTTAAACCATATCACCCTAGATTTACACAGGACACCTCAACTACACCTTCACTATACTACACCTTCACTATACTACACCTTCACTATAATACACCTCCACTAAACTACACCCCCACTAAACTACACCACTACACTACACCTCCACTAAGCTACCCCCACCACTCCTGCACACACCTTATTCGTGTGTGTACCTCATGTGTTTGTGTACCTCATGTGTTTGTGTACCTCGTGTGTTTGTGTCCATTACCTCCATTACTCTGTCTCTGTGTTTGTCTATGTGTACAGTATCTACAATACACTCTGCCTCTTCTCCCCTGCCTCTGCCTCTCTTCTCTTCTCTTCCCTTCTCTTCCCTTCTCTTCACGATTCTTCATCCAAGAAATCAAGAGGCAATGCTTGCCAAGTCTGGTGTTGTCGTCTTATGTCGTCTTGACTCGTCACCGTGTTTCGTCTTGTCTTGTCGTCTTACCGCCCAGTCCAGGCCCGCCCTGGTCCCGTCCCGCCAAGTCTCGTCCCGCCCAGTCTCGTCCCGCCCAGTCTCGTCCCGCCCTAGTCCCACACCTAGACCTACACCCACCCTCACACGCTCACAACTCTTACTCCCTTTGTTCTTTTTCTTCTACTCTTTCCCGCTCTTTTCTTCCCTTTTCTGCTCACTTTTTCTTGGTGTTGCCATTATCGTTTGTTCCGAAGATTCGTGTATTTACTATATGTTGTGCTATACACGTAATGTTTATTTTGGCTTTTTTTTCACTTTATTGTGAAATTTCCCCTAATTTTATATATTTCCATAGTATCGCTTAAGTTATTTTTTTTTTTTTTTCCTCTTTTCTCTTTTCTCTCTCCCTCTATTTCTATCTTCCTTATACCATGTTATTTCAAGCATACTTTCTTTTAATAGCTAGCTTGATCTCTACAGTCGCAGCTAAGATCAAACCCGTTGAAGTTAAAGGTAATGCCTTTTTCCTTAAAGATTCTGATGAAAGATTCTATATGAGAGGTTTAGATTATCAACCAGGAGGATCATCTGATTTAACTGATCCTATTGGAGATCCTGATGTTTGTAAAAGAGATATTCCTTATTTCAAAGATTTAGGTATTAATACTATTAGAATTTATTCTATTGATAATACTAATGATCATAGTGAATGTATGAATGCTTTAGCTGATGCAGGAATTTATGTTATCTTTGATACCAATACTCCTCATGCTTCTATTACTAGAGGTAATAATTCTGAATGTTCTTATAATTATGCTTATTTAGAACAAGTCTTTGCTTCTATTTTAAAAGTAGCTGAATTTGATAATACTTTAGGGTTCTTTGCTGCTAATGAAGTTATTAATGATAAAGAATCTACTCATGCTGCTACTCAAGTTAAAGCCACTGTTAGAGATATGAAAACTTTTATGAAAAATAGAGGTCTTAGAAATATCCCTGTTGGTTATTCTGCTGCTGATGTTGAAGAAAATAGAGTTCAAACTGCTCGTTATTTCAATTGTGGTGATGATGAAATGGCTAGAGTTGATATGTTTGGTTTTAATGATTATTCTTGGTGTGGTGATTCTTCTTATAAAGTTTCTGGTTATGATGAAAAAGTTGATGTTTTCTCCAATTATTCCATTCCAATTTTCTTTTCTGAATATGGTTGTAATGAAGTTAAAGATGATAGACCTTTCACTGAAGTTGAAGCCATTTATTCTGAAAAAATGACTAAAGTTTTCTCTGGTGGGTTAGTTTATGAATATTCTGAAGAAGATAATAACTATGGTTTAGCTAAAATTGATGGTGATGATGTTGAAACCAATGATGACTTTAAAAACTTGAAAGATCAATTTGAAAAAGTTAAAAATCCTTCTGGTGATGGTGATTATCAAGAAGATTTAGATCATTCTTCTTGTCCTGCCAAGAGTGATATGTGGGATGCTGACAACAAACTTCCTCCAACTCCAAAAGGGGCCTTAAAATTCATCATTGCTGATGCTGAACCTGAAGGTAATGGTTTTGATGCTTACACTCAACAAGCTTGTGATGATCCAAAGAATGATGTTGATGATTCTGATGATTACAGTTCTCTTTCTGGTGCTTCTCATCCTACTTCAACTTCTTCTTCTTCCAGTTCTACTGGTGGTTCTTCTTCCAGTAATGATGATGATGATGATGACAGTGATTCTTCTTCTTCCGCTGAAGATTCTGCCGTTGTTGCTCAAATTAGTTCCTTTACTGCTTTAGTTGCTGTTATTGGATACTTTTTCTATTGAATTTTATAGATGAATATTGATATATATTGATATATATATATATATATATTATTATATAATCTCGGGATATACTTAACTACTCTGCTTAATCCCATACATCATCTCTTCTTTGTTAATCAAATGTCCAATTTGATCAACTTCTTCTAACAATTTATCAACATCATAACACCAATCATTTAATAAAGAATTAATTGATTCATTATTTTGTTTACTACCAACTTTATCAAATTTAATAATTCCTTGAGGTCTATTGATCTTAGCAGAAATCATTCCACTATTAACCAATTCACTAACACATTTTTCCAGTTCTTCATTATTTAATTGTAATAAATATGATAATCTATCCAATTTAATGAAATTATAATATTTGTTTATGATTCTTAAATTATGTTCAACTATTCTTTTTTGTAAATTTTTATAATTTTCTTCTTCTCCTTTAAATATTGATGTATTATCAAATTCGGATTTATATAAACTTTCAATACTTGACCAATGAATTAATTCATTAGTAGTAAAGATTTCTAATAATTTGAAAATTTTCCCATCAACATTTTTAACGAAAACATTATTATTTTTAATCTTTTCAATTAAATCTTTTTGTAAATTATCAAATGGTGATAAAATTATGTAATAAATGATGGATACCAAATAGGATTTATATTGATCATGATGTTTGATTAAATCAATTTCAATTAAACTTAATGAATTTCTTACCAATGATATATAATCATGTTCATATTCACTAATTTCAATTAAGAATTTCAAATAAGTAGCTTTGAATTCTTCAGCTCTATCAAAATTCTTTAAGGTTTTTATCATGATCTTTCTACTTAAAATTTTAGCTTGATCATAATCTTTTTTCATCAATGTTAATTCAATTTGTTGTAAAATATATTCAATCTTAGTATCAAATTTCATCATGGAATAAGTTTCAACTTGTAAATCACATAAGATTTCCACTGCTTTATCCAAGTTTTGGAATTTATTCAAATAAATCTCAGCTAATTCTTTAGAGACAACTGCTCTTTCAACTTCAACAAAGATTTTTTTATCAGTAACAGTTCTAATGGTTTCAATTACCTTCATTTTAGTGGTTAATTGTTTTTCATCATTCACTTGTAATTTCTCCAATTTCTTGGTGATTTCTTGAATAAACAATTGAATTGATGTCTTCATTTGTCCATGTTTTTTACTCAAAATTGGAATCAAATCATTCAAATATTCCCAATCATCATTATCACTTAATTTTTCAACAATCTTTATAAGAATTCTCTTACTCGAAGCCAAATCGGAGGATTGTCTGATTTGCTTTTCCAACGCTAAATACTTATCCACGGCTTCTTTATAATTGCTTTTTTCAAGCTGAGGTAATTCCTCATCCAATACTTTAGTGAAATCTTTCTCGGCTTTAATTGGATCTTCTCTGGACATGATGTAATGATACAAGATATGTGTAGTTGATGGTGGCAATACAAGTGACAGAGTTCGTCATAAGGGAAGTGTTTGTGAGTGCGCGCGAGGGCGTGCGTGGTTCATATATTCAGTAGTTTATATTTTATAAATTGTTCTTATTTGTTCCTATTTACTTAATATGGATTTCACTTCTTCACTTTTTTCAAATCTTTGTCTTTCTGAAAGTGGTTTTCTATTAAGCATATCTTCTAATATTGACGAGTAAGGAGCTTTTGTGTTTTTCACTGGATTTTCTGCCTTGACAATGGAGAAATAGTTCTCATAGATATCTCCATTATATTTCCCTATAGCGGAATGAAGGAAACTATCAGGTTGCAAGAAAGAATCAGTGAGTGGAATAGCTAACTTTCTTAATTGGGAGAATTGATAAGGAACTAATTTCATAGAAATGGTTGAAGTAAGTTTTTTATCCATCAAATTGTGTTGAAGAAAGTTGGAAGAAAATGGCTGCAAAATTGATGTTAATGCGTAAGTATTAATTACCGGTAAAAGAAACTGTTTTAAACTCAGTTCACAATGGTCAAGTTTGTTAATAAATGCTTCTAATAAATAGTGATGACACCGCAATTTTGATAATTCCACTCTCTGAGCACTTACAAGATCCCAATTGTTATCATTATCCTTTAACATTCCAATAGCTACTGTGGCCAACTTGATAATTAACACTTCTAAAGCTTGTAAAACCTGTTCCATGGTTAAATCTTTCTCTGTTTTCAATATAGGAAAATTCACTTGACTCAAATCCAAACTTTTACCTAAAAAGGCCATGGTTCCTGAGATTTTGGCATTTTTACTAATCACTTGTTGTACATTATTGATGATTGTCTTTCCACACGACATTCCTAATACATTGTTATCACCTTCCCAAGTACACTGCACAACCCAATCATCATAAGCCTTACCAAACCCATTGTATGCAGAATATCCATGTCCTCCACAAGCTTGTCTGCATTCATCAATACAATTAGCAGCCAACCATGTTAATGTAGATTTCAAAGACCCTGAGTCATTAAACAAACATTTCATTTCAGCAAGAGAAGTACTGATTTTGTTAGAGTCATTTTGTTTCACAGCAGATTCCAAGTGTTCAGCACATTGACCATTTTGGGTTTCCAATTTATCGGTTCCTAAGGCCATAGCATAAGTTAAAGCTAAAAAGGGTAATAATCTTTTCTGATGTAAAGGATAGTCCAAGAGTTGAGTTTCAGAATCATTCTTGCTGTTAATTTTGAACTGTTTTCTACCAACAGCGTATCTCAAGGCAATAGTGATAAACCGAGCACTGATTCTATAGGAATCAGTAGCCATATATACTCTTCCAGAGAGCAAAGAAATGTACGATAACTGTTCTAATGGCGGTAAAGTCACTTTACCATCTCGAGAAACCTTGCACCATTTTTGCAACATAAAGTACCGAGGAATTCTAACATTAGAAAACTGAATCCAACCATTATCCACACCTTCTCTACCCATTTTGGCACCAATATCACCAATACTTATCCCGGGTAAAACTTTATGATTTACATCTCTTAAGGGAACAATAAACGTCTTAACTCCATAGTCTTTACCATCAATAACCAATCGAGCATAGCACACAGTGTGAGTGGCCGAATGAGAAGCACCACCGATCCACCATTTAGTGGCCCCAATATGAGGAGTATTGATAATGAATTCATCAGTTTCTTTATCAAAAGTAGCTGTAGTTTCTAATCCAGCAACATTAGAGCCATGTCCCAATTCAGTCATTCCAAAGCATCCATAGAGGTTCTTAATCTTAGCTGATTCCATCTCATTACACCAATAGTTTACTTGACTATCGGTTCCATTACCCTTTATGCAGTTGATAAATAACCCCAAATTAACACTGATTCTAATTCCCAAGCTGGGATCGAACACAGTAACCAAATTTAACCGTCTAAAAAACACATCCACCGGCTCAGTCTCCAAGAACCGGACCAATTGATTGATTCTCAATGCAGTCAATTCTCTATTGGCTTCCATTCCATGATCATATTCCCCAAAAGTAGATCCAATTATGGCATTTTTTTCCAATTGGGAATACAAAGAAAGGATCAAATCGGACTTTTCACTACTGCCTTCAAGAAACTCATGCATTGATTTGTGGGGAAAGTCAATTCGTTCTTTAGCAATTAATTGTTGTGGATTTGGTGATGAATTCATCTTTGTGAAAAAAAGAATATATATAAAAAATTTTAAAAACTTCAAAAAAAAAAAAGTGTCAAATCATCTTTGCAAATGTTATTTATAATACTTCTTTTACCCCACAAAAAGTGAGGAGAAGAGTAACCGAGCACCCGAAGAGGAGTAACTTGAGGGTAAAAGTTGATTATAGCCGAGAATGAGGTCATAATTGTTGAATATGATATATAATGTTGTAGATAGTGTATGATATATAATGTTATAGATAGTGTATTATATCATTAGATAGTGTTATAGTGCTATAAATAGTATTGTAGATCATTGGATAGTGTTACGGATAGTGAAAATGTTATGAAAATCATTATAAATCATGTTATAAGTAATGATATAAGTAATGATATAAGTAATGTTATTAGTAATGATAAGTAATGATATAATTGAAAATCATTATAGATAGTGTTGTAGATAGTGTTGTAAATCGTTATAGATCAGTTGTAAACAGTAACAACGTTATCATTGAAAATCATTATACATAATGTTGTAGATCGTTATAGATCATGTTACAAATCATAGTACAAATTATGTTACAAATCATGTTACAAATCATAGTACAAATCATGTTACAAATCATATATAAATCATACACAATCATATATAAATGTTAAATTCCTATTTACTCAAAATTTTTTTTACCTCTTCAGATCTTTCATCTCTTTGTCTAGTACTGAGACTTGATCTATTCAACATATCTTCAAGTACTTGAGAGTATGGAGCTTTAGTTTCTGAAGGAGGATTCAAGTTCTTAACAAGACCAAAGTAATTTTCATATATATCACCATTGAATTTACCAATGGCAGAGTTGATCATCATATCTGGTTGTTGGAAAGAATCAGTAAAATTGACAACATGAGGTCTAATTTCAGCACACATTTTGGTGATGTATTTTTGGTTGATTTCACTTATGGTCTTGTTAGAAACCACAGAGTAAGTCAAGAAATCCCCAGCAAAGGTAGATAAAATGATACTGGAAGCGTATAACTTGGCAATCATTAATAAGTATGGTTTAATTGAAGCATCAGCTGATTGTAATCTGTTCAAGTATTCATCTAATAAGTAATGATGAGCCTTTAATTTGGAAATAATAACCATACTTCCTGAAACAGCTTCTGGTTGTCCTTTAGATTCTTTAATGGTATCAGAACAATCCTTACATAATCTAATAATCAACACTTCAATAGCCAATTTGACTTTTTGTAAGTCTTCAACGTCATCAATGCTGTTTAAGATATTATCTTCATTAAGGTATTGTTTAGCATTGTTGAAAAAGGCAATTGATCCTTGAGATTTTTTACCTTTAACCAACACTTCATCAATAGTTCTAATTAATGGTTTACCTGCAGACATGGCCATAACATTATTATCACCTTCCCAAGTACATTGAACAACCCAATCATCATAGGCTTTACCAAATCCATTATATGCAGAATATCCATGTCCACCACAGGCTTGTCTACATTGATCAATCATTTCAGCTCCTAACCAAGTACAAGTTGATTTCAAAGATGCAGAATCGATAAATAATGATTTCATATCATTGATACATTTCATTATTCTACCCATATCATTGGCATTAACAGCAGCATCTAATTCACCCAAGGTAGTGTCCATGGTGTGTTCTAATTTATAAGCCCCATTACTGATTAAATAAGTAAGGGCCAAATAAGGTAATAATCTTCTTTGATGTAAAGGATAATCTAAAAGTTGAGTTTCTTCCTTTTGTCCACTACCTTTGAATTGTCTTCTACCAATAGCATATCTTAAAGCAATGGTAGTGACTCTGGCACCAATTCTAAAAGAATCTAAAACCATAGACACTCTACCATCAATTAAAGCAGAATAAGACAATTGTTCTAATGGTGGTAAATTGACTTCACCTTCTCCGGAAACTTGACAGAATTTTTGCAACATGAAATGTCTTGGAATTCTAACATTAGCAAATTGAATCCAACCATTATCAATACCATCTCTTCCCATTTTAGCTCCAATATCTCCTACAGTGATACCAGGCATTAAATTGTGGTTAGAATCTCTTAAAGGAACAACAAAAGTCTTGACTCCATAATCTTTACCATCAACAATTAATCTGGCGTAACAAGAAACGTGAGTAGCCGAATGAGCAGCACCACCAATCCACCATTTAGTGGCCCCAATATGAGGAGTATTGATGATAAATTCATCGGTTTTTTTATCAAAAGTAGCTGTGGTTTCTAAACCAGCCACGTTGGAACCATGAGCCAATTCAGTCATCCCAAAACACCCATAGATATTTTGCAATTTAAGAGTTCCTTTATCGTGAGCCCAAAATTTCACTTGATCAGCAGTACCATTACCCTTGATACAGTTAACAAATAACCCAAGATTAATCAATAATCTAATAGTAGTGTGGGGGTCGTAAACCACTATAAGAGCAGCCCGTCTCTTGTTTTCAATTTCACTACTGGTTTCCATATATTGGGAGAGTCTATCGATTCTTTTAGCTGTCATCAATCTTTGGTCGGCCTTGGTCATGTGATAGAAATCAGGACTTCCACATAAAATAGGATCTCTTTCTAACTGTTGCAATAAACTTTTAATAAGATCAGAATTTTCTTTGGATCCTTCCAAAAATTGGTGCATAACCGAAGGATCCCATTTGGAATTAGCTCTTTCTTTTTGAATCAAGACCTTAGGATCTGGTGCCGTTTGGGAGTCCACGGTGTTAAAAACAGTATTTGTTGACATTGTAGTGTAGTTTTAAATGGTTTAAAACTTTTCCCAAAAAAAAAAAAAATCAAGAAAAGTAGTTTTAGGAAAAAACAAAAAAAAAATAAAAAGTTATAAGTCACAGGGATATTTATAGGATTTATAGGAAAATCCCCCACATTTCGGACCGCGGTTAAAAGAATGGATTTCGCGAGAGGAATTGGAGACAGAGAATGAGAGAGAATTAGAGACACAGAGATGGAGAATCACAGACACAGACAGTAAAATGGCAATAATAGAGTGAAGGAAGAAATTGTTGGTTATATGTCTTGGGTCCAGGTCCCAGGTCCGGGTCCAGGTCCCAGGTCCTTTAGTATTGAGTCCAGACCAAACAGATCCAACATCTCAGTATCACATTCATTAATCAGGCCATAGTAATTTTAGGATGACATTGGGTAGGACACGACCAAATGGGGACCACAACTTAATCAGGACCTCAGGACCTCAGGACCTGGACCTTGGATCTATGACCTTGGACCTGGATCTATGACCTTGGACCTGGGTCCTAGAGTCTCTAACCTCCAATCTTAAACTATGACCACCCCCTCCAATTTGCAAAAGCTCTGGGCCTATATTCACTATGTACATCTATAATTGTGGAACTAACATATCCATTAATGGTGATTGAACAAAAGCAACACCAGCAGCAAATAACACCACATTGACTCCAATAGTAAATGCAGGTAACTTCTTGAATTCTTCAAATGAACTCACTTCTTTTTGTTCTCTTCCGGACATTATGATTATTATATATCAATTTGTTTAATATGAAAATTTTTCAAATAAAAAAGGATTGAAAATGATTTCGTCGCGCGAGTGCGCGCGCAGTGTGGCTCTACCAATACCATTTTATATTCTACAATGAGTTTTACAACTACAATTTTACACATTAATCTCATGTATAAAGATAACGAAATATACTCTATTGCTGGTAAGCAACTTAAGTTGAATGATAAAGATGACGTCAGTTTCATTGCTAAGGATTTAGAAAGTAAATCTGACATTAAAAGCATCGATTTATCCGGGAATACTGTGGGAGTTGATGCTGCTAAAGCCATTAGTGAAATCATCATCAAGTATCAAGAATCATTAATTGAAATCAATTTAAGTGATTTATTCACCAGTAGATTGAATACTGAAGTTCCTGAATCCCTTAATTATTTGTTAACAGCACTTTTAAAGTTTCCTAATTTGTTAACCATCAATTTAAGTGATAATGCTTTTGGTTTACAAACCATTGATCCTATTGAAAATTATTTATCCCAAGCTTATACTATACAGCATTTAATCTTATCCAATAATGGAATGGGACCATTTTCTGGAGAAAGAATAGGGAAATGTTTGTACAAATTGTCCAAGCTTAAGACCCAAAAGGGAGTGTCAAGTTTAAAGACATTTGTCTGTGGTAGAAATAGATTAGAAAATGGATCCATGAAGTACTTAACTTTAGGGTTAATTAACCATAAGGATTTACAAGAAGTCAGATTATATCAAAATGGTATTAGACCTATTGGGATCTACACTTTAATGTCAGGGTTAAAGTCAAATACTAATTTGAAAGTATTGGATTTACAAGATAACACCTTAACTTATTTGGGATGTTTAGGATTAAGTGAAAGTTTAGGACATTGGAATGAGTTAACTGAATTGAATTTGAATGATTGTCTTTTAAAATCTAAAGGTTTTGTCAAGATATTGTCTACTTTAGAATCAGGTAAATTCCCCAAATTCCACAAGTTACAATTACAATACAATGAATTGGATAAAGCCAGTTTAAGTAAATTGTATGATTTATTATCCAACTCTTCATCAAGCTTAGCCACTATAGATGATTTGGAAATCAATGGTAACAAGTTAGAAGATGATGATGAATTAATTGAACAATTCCAACAATTGTTTGAAGATAAACAATTAGACGAATTAGATGAAATGGAAGGTGAAGATAGTGATGAAGAAGATGAAGATGAAGAAGATGAAGGTGAATCCATTGAAGATGTTGAACCAATTGACTTTAATGATTTGGCAAGAGATTTCGATGGTACTTCTGATAATAAAGATCAATCTGTGGATAACATTGCTGATGATTTATCCAAAACTCATTTAAAGTAATTATATAGAAATATAGGTTGAGTTTGTGGTTTTTCGATGGTATGATTACTTTTTTTTTGTTCGTATTTTTTTGTTGTAGAAAGGTTCTAGAACCTTTGAACCTTTGAACCTTATTCTATCTTTCTTTATCTTTCTCACTCATTTCTCACTTTTATTATACATCTCTTTAATCCGTTACAAACACTTCCTAATTAATGTCAAGTATTTATAAACTTTCCATTCAGGGAATACGATCATTTAATTCCGATCATCCAGAAACTATTCAATTTGGGTTCCCTTTGACTTTGATTTGTGGCCAAAATGGGTGTGGTAAAACTACTATTATAGAGTGTTTAAAGTATGCTACTACGGGGTTTTTGCCGCCCAACTCTAAAGGAGGTGCTTTTATAAATGATCCCAATATGGGAACAAGAAATATCGTTACTGCTCAGATCAAATTGGCGTTTAAAAGTGTTACTGGTGAATCAATGATCATCACCAGATCAATGCAATTGAGTAAGAAAGGTAAAGATAAATACACGTTTAAAACGTTGGAGAATCAATTGTCCAAGATAAATAGAGGAGAAAAGTCTACAATAAGTGGGAAAAGTAGTGATTTGGATAATGATCTTCCACTGTATTTGGGGATATCAAAATCTATGTTGGATTATGTTATATTTTGTCATCAAGATGAAAGTTTATGGCCACTTAGTGAACCAAGTCAATTGAAGAAGAAGTTTGATGATATATTCCAGGCCCTGAAGTTTACCAAGATTTTGGATAATTTGAAATCGATTAATAAGGATATTGGTGTGGATATTAAGGTGTTGGAGAAATCTGTAGAGCATTTGAATATTGATAAAAAACGATCATCTAAAATCTTGAATAGTGTTTCCGATTTAAAGGAGAAAACTGAAGGCTTAAATAGTGATATTAGTCAATTATCGTTGGAAATTGATGAAAATGAACATAATTTACAACGGTTATTTGATTCTAATCAAGAATTCCAATCGATTTTAAGTAAAAATGATCAATTATTATATTCAAAGAAATCTTTACAACAACAATTTGATAGATTATCTTCATCCATGGAGATTTTACCTGATTCTTATGATGAATTAATGAAAAAACTTGATAACTTTGATGAAATTTTGCATAAGAATAAAGATAAAATATCAAAACTTAATGAAGAAGAGTCTGATTTATCACTGTCATTGACTTCTTGTCAATCGAAATTGAATGAATTGAATAGACAAAGTGGTTCTTTACTTGCAAAAAAAGATGTTTATGAAAACAATTCCAAGAAATTGAAGGAAATCTTTGGCTCTCAAAATCATGACCAATATGTTTTTGATTTAAACCAAAAGTTAAAAACTTTACAAGATACTTTTGATGATTTTAAATCCAAGAATGCCACCATAAAATCAGAAAGTGACGAAAAACTTGCATCTATTTCCAACTCTATTTCAAACAAACAAAATTTCATCACTATTAATGAAAAGTCAGTAGAAGATTTCAAAAAGAAACTTTATGATTTAACGGAAAAGATATCTAATTTAAACTCCAATGAAGAAGATTTAAAATTTGAAACCTCCCAGTTAAATGAAATGAGACTGAAATTGTCAGAATTAAAATCTTCTCTGTTCTTAACCAAATTATCCCTGGAAATCGATGACAACGATAAGAGACTAGTCACTTTAGAAGATGAGCTTGATAATATTAATAAAACTATTAGAGCTTCCAATAATCAAAATGATCTCATCAATAGGTTGAAGTATATAAAAGAATCCCATAGTCAAAAAGCATCATCCCTGGATTCAGGGCTCAAGAAATTAGAATCATTATTAATGACTTCTGTCACTGAAAATGACTATGAAGAAATCTATAACAACAAGTTTGACGAAAAATCTAATGAATTCAATACCTTTAAAGATAAAAATGATCAAACTATTAATTCTATGAATTCCACTGATACCTTAATTAAATTCAATCAAGATAAATTATCCAATATTACACAAAAGATTAATGACTTGAAACCAAAAATATTTTCTAAAATTTCTGAATCAGAATTACATGAATATGATCAAATTTTAGAAGATTTGGAAGAAGATTATCATACTACTATCGAATCCTTAAACACTTTTGAAATTTCAAAACAATTTAAAATCAAAGCTGTTGATATTGCTAAAGATAAACATAATTGTACTCTATGTCAAAGGTCTTTTGATGACAATCAGCTTTCAGATTTTTTACTGCTTATGAAATCAGACATAGAAAATATGAGTGTGGAGAAGTTGCAAAAAGATATAGAGGATGCAAAGGAAAGTTATGAGTCTTTGAAATCAATTAATTCTGATATTATTGATTATAAAAATTGTATTGAAGAACAAAAGGAGTTATCAAAGGCAACTGAAGAATTACAAAGAAAACATTCAACTTTAAGTAAAGAATATGAGAAAAGTAATGAAGCATATTTAAAATTCCAAGATTCTTTTGATGATTTCAAAGTTAATAAGAACCTCATTGTCACTTTAAAGAAAGATATTTTACAATCAAGACAGTTTTCTGAAAGGTTGAAAACAATCACCTTAGAGTTGAATGAATCTGGAGTATCTACAGATGTCAACCTTGATGAGTTGAATAAGTCTTACAATGACAAAACATTAGAAATCAAGAATTTGAGATCCAAAATCAATAGCGATAAGGAACTTAGGTTCGAAAATGAAAGAAAATTGTCTAAATTAGAAGGTAATATTAAAGATAAAGAAATAGAAATCAAGAATATAGAAGCCAGCTTAAAAGAGCTCGTACAATCTCAAGATATGAAAGGATATTATGAAAGAGATAAACGAGAACTTGAACAAGAAATCGAAGCAGCTCAAGAAGAATTAAAACACTTGAATAATCAATTTTCACAAGAAAAGACAAAGACGAACGAACTTTTTGAGGATATTGAGTTTCAAGAAGGAATTAAAATGGATGAAATTCAAGAAGTTCTTAATCAAAAGGAAACTATTGACAATCTTAATCTGTTGATTAATGAATATGAAACCAATGATTTCCCAATATTAAACAAGAATAATGAAGATATTTCCAAGTTGAATGAAAAAATTGAATCAATAAATGATAATCTTAAACGTATCCATGATAATATTAAGGAATTAGATAAAAAAATCAACGAATCATCTAATTTCAAATCAACCATAAGAGATAATATTGACTATAAAAATTTGGAAAATGAAATAAATAATGTTGAAGTCGAAATAAATCAATTAGATATCAAAGATGCTGAAGAAAAGAAACTGCAATATCAAGATGAATCTAAACGATTAAGAGACATTAATTCTCGGTTAAGTTCGGATCATGCTGATAAAATTGGACAAGTAAAACAGATTAAGAATCAAATTCAATCACTAGTTCAAGAATTAAATTCTGAATATAAAGACGTGGAAAAAGTATATCATAATGAATGGATTAAACTACAAACCAACCTTTTAATATCTAATGATATTACTAATTATGGTAAATCATTGGATAATGCTATAATGAAATTTCACAGTGTTAAAATGGCAGAGATTAATAAAATATTAAGAGATTTATGGATGAATACCTATAAGGGTAGTGATATTGATTATATTGCTATAAAAAGTGATGTTAATACACAATCCAAAGGTAATAGATCATATAATTATAGAGTGGTTATGTATAAATCCACAGTAGAATTAGATATGAGAGGAAGATGTTCAGCGGGACAAAAAGTATTAACCAGTATATTGATTAGATTAGCATTAGCTGAATGTTTTGGGTCTAATTGTGGAATTATTGCTTTAGATGAACCTACAACTAATTTAGATCAAGAAAATGCGGAATCATTAGCAGAATCATTAAATAAAATCATTGAATTCAGAAAAGATCAAAAGAATTTCCAATTAATTGTGATTACTCACGATGAAAGATTCTTGGGGCATATTAATGGTGATAGATTTGCTGATAATTTCTATAAAGTTCTTAGAGATGAAATGCAATTCACCAATATTAAATCATTACCTATTCTGGTGATTCAAGAAGAATAAATATTATGAAGTATAAATTCTATCAAGAATATCATCTTTTTCAATCCAAGTTTTTTCCAACCATTTTTCCAACTTTGGTCTTGTAATTGGAACTCTTTTAATATTTTTAAATTTGACATCAATATTTATATGAATTTTATCCTTGGAAGCAAATATTTCCAACAAATCTGGAGAAATGAAAACTTTTTCATTATCATTAATTATCTTATAATAATGAATGGTTAAATCATATAATTTATTAAATTTATATGGATTGGAATCAACCACCGATATTACATTCCAAAAACTGGAAAATCGAGGATATAAAACATGATTAAATACAGGTAAATAATACCTTTGACTTTGAAATTGTTGAAGTTTACAACATTCTTGAGTGAATATATTGACTTCAGGAAATAATACCACCCATTCATTTTTCTTACTCATCAATAATTTATTAAAAAATCCATTACATAAATTAGAATCCAATTCCCAATTCTCATCCGTTTTAGCAATATTAAATAATATCCTTAAAGTAGGAATTCTCCAAATCAAAAACCACGTGAAAAAATTCATTGTTGGGAATTCAACTTTACTATCAAATAACACTGGTAAATAGTTAATAGCCATATAATCCACCAAAGATTGATGATTACTGATTAGAATGGCTGATTCTGATGTTAAACTGTCTCCCGTGATACTGTACTCGACATTGTTTAGTTGCTATAAGATATTAGTAATCACATATAAAAACACCATCTCCATCCCCCACCTCCTGTACATACCGTCATATAAATGCATATATTCCAAAATAATCGACCTCCTCTTCTTCGAGTATCATTGGTTGTTTCTGGAAACCAATAACTTAATCCAAAAAGCATTAAAGATACCATTTCATACACAATTAATATCTGAATTAAACCAATCCAAATCATTACACCTTTAACTTTTAGAATCGCTGATTCATAATTCATATCCTGATCAATATTCTTACGTAATCCCATATGTTTAATTAACTCTAACATGACTCTATACCTAATTAATAGAAATGGTTGCAAAATCAAAATTATTCACAAAAACATCACAATTTGGAACCTTGTCGTGCGCGAACCACTTCTTTTCCTCACTTTCCTTCTCTCGATGAGATGAGATGAGATTTGATTTCTATTATCATTATCATCATTATGTCACGGATTATTGTAAAAGGATTGCCGAAATATGCCGATGAAGACAAAATAAGAACATTTTTTAATAGAAAAGGAGAAGTTACCGATGTTAAATTAATGAAAAAAAGAAATGGTGAATCCAGAAGGTTTGCTTTTGTAGGGTTTAAATCAATAGAAGATGCTGAACAAGCAGTTGGATTCTTTAATAAAGCATTTATGGATACTTCAAGGTTAGAAGTGGAACAAGCCAAGACTTTCTCAGACCCTTCAGTACCTTTATCGTTTAAAGAAAAGAAAAGATTGGACACAGAACGGTTACGTGAGAGAGAAGAACGATTATTACAACAAGAACAAAGACAATTGGCAAAGAAACAAAAGACAAAATCATCTATTGATCAAGAAATAGAAAGTAATCCTCAATTGAAAGAGTTTTTAGAAATGACAAAACCTTCAGGACAAGCAAAATCGTATGAAGATGTGGCTAAAGAGACAGAAGTACCATCATCGAAGGATTTAGAGAAAGCATTAGCTGAACAAGATTCTGGGAATGTTAATGAAGAATTTGTTGAGCCAAGGGTTAAAAATGGTGATAGTGACGATGAATATGAAGATTTTCAAGCCAAAGATGATGAAGGAGATGATGAAGATGAACCAATGATGACACTTGGAGGAGAGAGTGAAGGTAATGAACAGGACAACGACATTGAAACCAAAGACGAAAACATGACTGATCTTGAATGGCTTCAGCAAAAACGGGTTCGGATGATTGAAAATGAAACCAGATCCAAAGAACTTAAAACACAAGAAAACAATAAAAAGAAACAGGAAAAGGAACAAGAAAAGAACTCAGCTCCTACTAAAGTAAAAGAACCAGAACCAAAGCCTGAAGAACAACCAGACAACACAATCATTGATAAAATAAACGAAACCGGAAGATTATTCATAAGAAATATTTTATATTCTGCTACTGAAGAAGACTTTAGAAACCTCTTTTCACAATATGGATCACTTGAAGAAGTTCATTTAGCTATTGACACAAGAACAGGTAAATCTAAAGGATATGTTTATATTCAATTTGTTAATGCTGAAGATGCTGTAACTGCTTTTAATGATTTAGATAAACAAATTTTCCAAGGTCGTTTATTACATATACTTCCAGCTGATAAGAAAAAAGATCATAGATTGGATGAATTTGATTTGAAAAACCTTCCATTAAAGAAACAAAGAGAATTAAAACGTAAAGCTCAAGCATCTAAAGCTCAATTTAGTTGGAATTCTTTATATATGAATCAAGATGCAGTATTAGAATCAGTAGCTGCCAAAATGGGAGTGAAAAAGAATGAATTAATTGATGCCCAAAGTTCTGATTCTGCTGTTAAACAAGCATTAGCTGAAGCTCATGTCATTGGCGATGTCAGGAAATATTTTGAAACCAAAGGAGTTGATATAGCATCATTTAATAATAGTAAAGAAAAAGATGATAGAATAATCTTAGTTAAAAACTTTACTTTTGGAACTACAATAGAACAATTAGGTGATATGTTTTCCCAATATGGAGAGATTAAAAGACTCTTAATGCCACCAGCAGGAACCATAGCCATTATTGAGTTTAGAGATGCTCCTAGTGCTAGAGCTGCATTTAGTAAATTAGCCTATAAACGGTTTGATAAGAGTATATTATACTTGGAAAAAGGACCTAAAGACTTGTTTTCTAAGGAACCAGAAGCTGAAGAAGGAATCTCCATGAAAGAACAATCTACAGGAATAGAAGCGAAAGTTTCTGCTAAAGATATTCTTGATAATGAAGGTAGTACTAATGATACTAATGATGATACTAATGATGTAGAAGGACCTACAGTTTCTGTATTTGTTAAGAACTTAAACTTTTCTACCACTAGTAGTCAACTTACAGAAGCTTTTAAAGGAGTACCGGGGTTTGTAGTTGCTGTTGTTAAGACTAAACCAGATCCTAAACATCAAGGTAAAACCTTAAGTATGGGATTTGGATTCGTTGAATTTTCAACCAAAGATCAAGCTAACAACGCCATATCAATCATGGATGGTCATGTATTAGATGGTCACAAACTACAACTTAAAGTATCCAATAGAATTGGTGGTAATACTTCCAAGAAACCAAAACAAGGTAAGAAATCAACCAAGATTATCATTAAGAATTTACCTTTCGAAGCTTCTAGAAAAGATATTGTAGAATTATTTGGAACTTTTGGTAATATAAAATCAGCTAGAGTTCCTAAGAAATTCGATAGATCAGCTAGAGGGTTTGCTTTTGTTGAGTTTGTGTTATTGAAAGAAGCAGAAACTGCTATGAGTCAATTAGAAGGAGTTCATTTATTAGGAAGAAGATTAGTTATGGATTATGCTGAGAATGAAGCAGTAGATGCAGAAGCTGAAATAGAGAGAATGACTAATAAAGTTAAGCAACAGTATGGGACTCAACAATTGGCTGCTTCTAGAGGTGGTGGTAAGAATATGTTGGATATGGATGAGGATGGTGACGGTGGTGATGGTATTGATGATATCTAAGGAGTAACGAAGGAGTAACGAAGGAGTAGAGAGTAGTATAAATAGTATTAATAGTACAACATAATTGTACAGTTATAATAGCTCTAGTGCGAAGGTGGTACTAAAATTACTTCCACTGGACCTAATAGATCGACCTACTTTACCACCATTGGACCTAATGCTCTCCCTAATGCTCTCCCCACTCTACCTCCACTCGACCAATCCCCCAACGCGCGAACTTCATTTGCCTTCTCTTAAACCTTCACTTCATCTCCTTCATCTCCTTCATGTTTCATTCCATTCTACAAAAACGACTCACTTCATACCTAAAAAATGGGCTCCACAACGCCCCAAAACCTTTCTCTTCCAATATCAATTTCCACACCAATCGCCCCATTTTACACTCAGCTATAAACCCATTTAGGTCCAGAACCAGCTACAAATACTTCTCCTATTCCAGACATACTTTTGGCCCTAGAAGCTCCACTTGGCATAACTATAATCGTCACTATGGAAACACTAACTGGAACAGACTCAAAAACCCAGCGATTTTCACTATTGGGTTCTGTGGAGCCACTACAATATTAGTGCCATACTTATTTGACTATACTCCATTAGGCGCCATGAAAAGAAATCCAATGACGTTAATATATTCCATTATTGCTATAAATGGAGCTGTTTTCTTAATGTGGAAATCCCCCCAATTTTTACCCATGTTGTCCAAATACGGTTTATTGGTTAAAGATAAGTTGTATTCTAATTGGTCATTGATTGGAGCAGCATTTTCTCATCAGGATTTCATTCATTTGATGTTTAATATGACAGTTTTACATTCTTTTGGGTCCACATTGTGTGGAATGTTGGGTCCAGCTAACTTTCTTATACTTTATCTCAATTCAGCTGTATTATCATCATTTATATCCATAGCTATTCCTGTTCTTACGAGATCTTCATTGGCTATAGGATCTTTAGGAGCTTCTGGTGCCATATTTAGTGTTATTGGAACATTTGCTTACTTATTACCTAAAGCACCTGTGGCGTTTTTCTTTATTCCTATTCCAGGAGGAGCTTGGTTTGCCTTTTTGGCAGCCACTGCTTTTAGTGTTGCCGGAGTTTTCTTTAGATTTGGTACTTATGATCATGCTGCACATTTAGGGGGATCATTAGTAGGAATGGTTTATGGATGGTGGTATCAAAGAAAAAGAAGAGAAAGAATGAATAGAGTTAGAAGATATGGATTTTAGTGGTTTACGAGTATTTATTAATATATTTATCAGAATATGCAAACTATTATACAGACATTTGAAGGGCTTTTTTCTTAAGCAAATGAAACACTCTTTTTCTTCTTTTTCATTGGCTTTTCCTCTTCTTCTTCTTCTTCTTCTACTCTTCTAGCTTTAGCATTCTTTCTTCTATTACTTCTAGCAACAGAAGCTTTATTCTTTAATTCATCCTTTTTAGATTCTAATTTATCATGTTTAAATTTTTCTTTTCTTTCAATTTCTTTCCGTCTTAATTCTCTTATTTCTTCAAGTCTTTTAGATTTTTCTAATTTACTTTCATTAACTTGATCATGTTTATCATTAATAGATTTAACTAATAAATTCATGGTTAAAGAATCATTATCCTCAACGAATTTCTTACCTTTTTTCCCCAGTTTAACTTTTACTCCCGGTATTATTGCTTTATTAAGTGTAGGGATTTCTAATTGTTGTTCATTATATTCTTTACCATTTTTGGCTCCATATAATCTAGCTTTAGTATTATGTTTCTTAACTTGAGCTTTTGATAATTGTTTTTTAGTGGATTTTGGTGTTAATTTAGGTTGATTTTGTAAGAGATTTCTGGCTTTAGAATCCGTTGTAACTTCTGATTCAACGGTTCTTGTTTTATTTTGGGATGCATTTCTTTTAGCTGTTCTTGATTGTTGTACCATTGTTTAGAGATGATGATGGTGATGGTGATGGTGATGATTTGAAAAATTTATGAGTGAGATGAGTCGTGCGAAAGGAGAAGTATTGATGAGAAGTCTACAGCGAAAAGCTTCAAGAGACGAGTGAATGGAGACAACTGAAACTTTACGAAGAAAGACTTCAAGAAACAAAAATAACAATTAAAAAATAGCAATGATTTAAAAAGAAAATAAAGTTATTTTTATCATTTTTGTGTTGATTTTGTATTGATTTTGTGTTCTTTTTTCTCTTCTCTCTTCTCTCTCCTCTCTTCTCTCTCCTCTCTCCTCTCTCCTCTCTTCTCTTCTCTTCTCTCTTCGAAGCCTTTCGCTGCACTCAATGGTTCTCGGCCTCTTCCGAACTGATAAGAAATGCGTATCGGAGATTTCCACTTCCTTTATACTCCCTTAATCTTTATATAAAAAACAATCTGCTGATTTATAACATTAACTCCTTCTCCACACAAATCCCTTCTCCGTGCAACTCCCTTCTCCGTGCAACTCCCTTCTCCTATGAACTACACCCCAAATATCAGGTTCAATTGGAACGTATTCCCTTGTACTCGTCTTGAAAAGAGTCAACTCCTGACTCCAATTGGGTGTTTGTACACTCCTTTCCTGAACCATAATGATGATACTATTCCATATCTAAATAATACCCCTCCAATTAAATGCTCTGATTGTGATAATTATATCAATCCTTTTATCAAATTAGACCGAGCTAATGGAATGTGGTGGTGTCCATTTTGTGAAAATAGAACCTTTCTTCCTAATGATTATGTGATTCCTGAAGCTTATGCTTCTAATGATAAATGGCCAGTGGAATTACAATCAGGTTCTACTATTGTGGATTATAAATTACCAGAAGATATCTCCATAAACTCCTCAAATTCTCCTTTTGTTCATACTTTTGTGGTTGATTGTTATCAACATTTAGATGAAATTCAACAGGAAACATCTTCTTTTAATCAACTTAAAACAGCAATTACTACTAAAATATCTTCCCTTCCTGATGACTCTTTACTTTGCTTATTGACTTTTGATGAATATGTTCAAGTCCATAAACCATTAATTGGTGATTATTCTTCCTTAACTACTAATGATATCTTCACTATGGATAAAGAAACCAATCAAGTTATAAATCCTCATAAAACCAACGTATTTGATTCCAATTCTACTACCAAAATCGTTAATAAACTAAATCTTCATTCTCATGACTTACCTCAGGATTGGAAGTCTAGTCTGTTAATCACTAATGGTTATTTGGTATCTTTATCATCATCAAATCGTACTTCCATCATAAACTATATAACCAACCTTAAACCTAAACTAACCAATGAGTTTAAACCACCTCGAGCTACAGGTTATGCTAGTTATATTTCTACTATAATGTTGAATAAAGCTTCTTTTAAAGGTCTTAAAGGTAATGTTAGTTTATTTACTAGTGGTCCTTGTACTTCATATCCTGGTAATATCGTTGATATATCTTCAGGATCCAATACTCCTTTAAGATCTCATAATGATATTGTTAACTTTAATGATATCCATTTCCTTCCTGCACTGTCATTTTATAAAACTTTGGCTTCTATAGCTTGTGGACTTTCATTTGATATTGGTGATAAAATTAGTAATTCGGCTACTACAAGAGAATCTGACTTCCCATTACCATTAAATAGTCCTCGTTGGACTTTTGATATATTCACTGGTTCTTTAGATCAAGTGGGAGTTTATGAAATGAAATCATTGGCTCAGAAAACTTGTGGTCATTTATATTTGTATGATTCATTTGATAATCCTCAATTCAAACATCAATTTCAAACATCAAATAACAATAAAGTTTATAATAGTACTTTAACGGTGAAAACTTCACCAAAATTTAAAGTTTCAAGGTTAATAGGTCAAGGTCATTGTTTACCATCTTCTTATCAAGCAGAGAAACATTATGAACTTCATCATGAAAAGATATCTGATCATTTATCTGAATTCGATGCTAGTGTTAAAAAGAAGAATTTCACTAATCAATGGAGTTTTAATACTTTGGAATCTGATGATACTTTAGCTATATTCTTTGAACCTGAAACTGTTAGTTCTTCAAGTTCATTATCATCTGATGGTGTTAAACAAGTTTATATTCAATTCCAATTAAAGTATTGGGATTGTAATGAAAATTGTTGGAAATTAAGAATAACTACATTGACTAGAAATACTACATTAACTTATTTGGCTGCAAATCAAGTAAAATTATCTAATGGTGATTATAGATTGATTAATTCCAAAAGTAAAATCATTAAAGAAAAAGAATTATTAGCTAGTTTTGATCAAGATGCTTTCATAGTATTATTATCAAGATTATTATTAGATAAAATTGATACTACTTTAGGATATGAACATTTTGATAACATAATTAAAGGTATGGATAGAGTTATTATTAGATTACTTTATTACTTTGGAGGTATATCAATCAACAACACCACTGGTGGTAATAATCCTTATTCAAATTTACTTTGTGATATTGTGGAAAAATATCAAATTAATGAAAATTTTAAACGATTACCATCATTAGTTTACAATTTAAGAAGAAATCCTCAACTCATTAAGATCTTTAATTCTCTGCCTGATGAAACAGCATTTTATCATCATTGGTTTATGAGATTTAATTGTGATTTGGCTATTAATGTAATTCAACCAAAATTATATAAATTAGAAGCCAATGAAACTACACCTATTTCATTAGATTCTCAAAGTATAATAGAAACTAATCCTGAAAGTTTCATAGTCTTGGATACTATTTTCAATATAGTCATTTATAAGAATGTTGAAAAACAATTACCATTACATCATTCCAATAATGTGGAATTAGTTTATCAAAACCATGAATCCATTAAAGAACCTTTGAAATTAATTTCCACTTTATCATTAAGACCAATATCACCTAAATATGTTGTTACTCAAAAGGGACATTCTCAAGCCAGATTTCTATTAGCAAGATTGAATCCTATTGATAATGAAGATATAATTCAAAGTAATGAAGAACCAACAATATGGCAAAAGATTACTAAAGCATTTACACCACAATCATCTAAATCATTATTAGCTACAAATGAAAAGAGTTATCGTAGTTTACTTACAGATGATCCTAGTTTGGATGTTTATTATGAAGAGTTGATGGAGTCAGTGAAGGGGTATATAGTGGGGGATGAATAGCAATGTCCTGAGCAAAGGGAAGGACATTGGAAGTAGTAATAAGTAGTAATAGTAAGTAATAATAATGATAATAATAGTATGATAAGTAATAATAATATTGCAATAGTAATACTTATATTATAATACTAATACTATAATACTAATACTATAATACTAATACTATAATACTAATACTATAATACTAATACTATAATACTAATACTATAATACTAATACTATAATACTAATACTATAATACTAATACTATAATACTAATCTTAATACTACTAAGACTATCACCACTAAACCTTCTCAATAAACTCTCCAACAGTACTAACTAAATCTTCAACAGCTCCAGTATCAGATCCAGGACCAACATTATGAGAAGCTCCTTCTAATACCTTACTTAAAGGACTCCAATACTCCCCATCAGTTACCTTCTTCCATCTATCCATTAACCCTTGTCTATCAACAAAATCAGGTACATATTCATCTTTAGACCCGTATAATGCTAATAATGGAGTTTTAACTTTACCAAAAGAACATTCCAAATCACTATCTTCAAGATAAGTAGAAAAGAAATCATCATCACCTTTTCTAGCAGTCAAGGAATAAAACCTATAAGCAGTAATAGGACATCCATGTGACACTTTTTCAAACTCTGGAGGAAGCATACAATCTTTTTTCCCCTGTGAAAGGTATTCCTTATCAACAATTTCAAGTAAACTATCAATTTTATCTTTACCAAAGTCTACTTCACTAGCTTCTTGATCCGATACTGGTGCTTGCATTATAGCACCATCTATTTTCATAGATGATTTAAACTCTTTACTATAAGCATAATCACTAATATATCTCATAGTATCTTGACATCCTGTCAGATGTCCCATTAATACCACTTTTTCACGAGATCCACCTCTTTCTGATCTAAAATATTCCACCATTTTACCGATTTCTTGGTTATCTTTAAGTAAAGAGCTTTGACCCCATCCTTTATAAGAAGAACTTAATAAACCTTGAACCAAAACCCAATTACCGTTATCAATAGAAGCCAAATGAGCGGCTAATTTGGGTAAATAAGGAACGGTTAAAAGACCATCAAAAAGACCTCCCACAAAGAGTAAAACATTAGGAGCAGTTTTACCGGAGGAATTGAACTCAAATGCCGTCAATTTAGGTGTATATTCGTGGAGAGTTCCTTGTTGGGGAGGAGTGTATGAATAAGGCATTGGGTGTAGTAGAGATTAGAATTAGATATGAAGGTGGTGCGAAGGTGGTGTGACGGTCGTGAGATGGTAGTGCGAAGGTAGTGCGAAGGTAGTACTAATGCAGTACTAATGTAGTACCAAGACAGTGCGAAAGGAACTAAATTAATACCACATGTCGTTCTACCGCTGGTACCATCACAGAAACTACCGCGTAACCTTGATATCGCGCCCTTTATCAATTCAAGGCGATAACATTCATCCTCCACTAATGACTACAGAACATTCCACAAACGATTCCTTTCTTCGCTGGGATCCTGCACAAGTATCCAGCTACATTGATTCTTTGACCATTGAAGAATCCATTTCTTTTGGTAAACAATTTCTTGATAATAATGTGGATGGTTCATTATTACCATTTATAACTACAGATCATTTAAAAGAAATGGGAATAAATAAATTATCATCCCGATTATTAATAAAAAAACAAATTTCTGAACTAATAAACCAATATTATGAAAGTCATCCACCAAAATCATTTCATGATCCTGAATATAAATTGAATGGAGTCAATATTAATAATAATTTCATCAATTTTGAAAGTTTAACTCTTTCTACAGTGTTATTAAAAGATATGATTCAAAAAGTTTCTACTACGGTACAATCATCACAATTATCATCACCATTACTGGGAGATCCTAATCAATTGGATATGAAGAAATTAAATGAGAATTTTGTTCGATTGAAATCGGATTTGATTCCTTTAATACGATTTATAAAAGATAATAAACCTTTACCCACGCCAACATTAGATCCAGGTCCGGCTACCAATGTTAATAATCATGTTGATTCACCAACGTATTCTGTTATGAGTGATCATAGTACAAATAGTAATACCAATAGTAACACCAACACCAATAGTAATACATTAATTGAATCACTTCAAGATGCTGGGTTTTTCAATAACAGTGGAAGCATTTCTAATAGAAGTTCAGGTGGTCATCCACAACCTAGTCCTACACAATCCAATAGGTTTTCTTCAGGATCATTACTTTCATTAGGAACAGGAAAACTAATCAATGGAAGTCAAGCCAATGTTAATGAACAACCTCAATACTATCAACAACATCAACAACAACATCAACAAGACCAACCACCACAAAGTTTCCGACCTCGACTTGTAGAAAGCAAATCCACATCTTCAGCTTCTACTTTAAACACAGTTAATGCTAGAAAACACTCTGGACTGTTGGGATCAGGTAATACTTCACCAAGTCATTCCACATTAAATCAAGCTCATTCCACATTAAATCAAACTCATTCAGCACCAGGAATGAATAATGAACCATTAAAACAATTAAGAGCATCTTCTGAAGATTCTTGTCTTAAAATCTTACAACAAGCCATGAAAAGACATCGGATTCCTAGAGCTGATTGGCTGAAATATGTATTGGTAATATGTTATGGAGATAAAGAAAGAATCTTAAAGTTAGTAGAGAAACCAGTGATAATCTTTAAAGAATTACAAGAATTAGGTAAACATCCTGCTATTATGTTAAGACAATTAGCTGATACTAAAGTAGTAGAGACTGGAAGTAATGAATTGTATGAAGATTCTCGGATTGGGGATGATATACCTGGGGGGACGTTATAAATTGCATGTAATGCATTGTATGTAGTGTATGTATTGTTGCCTGTATTGACTACAATGACTACAGTATATAAAGTTTATAAGAATGTATAATAGAGGGTATAATAGAGGGTATAATAGACAGTACTGAAGGTAGACCTCCGCTAGGGCACTAGCCCTGTGACGCGAAAACCTTGGGAATTCTCCCTCCCTCCTTTGTGTAACTTTTTCTGGTGATGGTTTTACAGTGAGAGAAAAAAAAAAAAATTTTGTTGAAAAATTTAATTCTCAAATACTTTATTGAAATACAAAAATGCCTCCAAAATTTGATCCATCTGAAGTTAAATTCATCTATTTAAGAGCCGTTGGTGGTGAAGTTGGTGCTTCATCAGCTTTAGCCCCAAAAATTGGTCCTTTAGGTTTATCACCAAAAAAAGTTGGTGAAGATATCGCTAAAGCTACTAAAGCTTTCAAAGGGATTAAAGTTACTGTTGAATTAAAGGTTCAAAATAGACAAGCTACTGCTTCAGTTGTTCCATCAGCTTCATCCTTAGTTATCACTGCCTTAAAAGAACCACCAAGAGACAGAAAGAAGGAAAAGAATGTTAAACACTCTGGTAACATTCCATTAGATGAAATGTTTGAAATTGCCAGACAAATGCAACACAAATCCTTCGGTAAGAACTTGGCTTCAGTTACTAAAGAAATCTTAGGTACTGCCCAATCTGTTGGATGTCGTGTTGAAGGTAAAGCTCCTCATGATATCATTGATGCCATCAATGACGGTGAAATTGATGTTCCAGAAAATTAAATTAGGAAGAATAATATAATTTTAAACTGACTGAAAAGATGATAATCAAGGCACCAATATAAACAAAAAATGAAGAATATTTTCAACTACCTTTTTCTTTGCTGGAAGTGAAAGTGTAATATAATACTACATATCATAGGGATTTAAAAGGGGCTTTTTTCCTTGCATCCTAAATACTTCGAATAAATAAATAATTATTGATATCGATGTTATTCATGTTTTTTTTTATTGATAATGTTGATGTTTGCCGACACTCTGGTGCTAAATTGACTCTGTATTTGGTTCCTATTTTGGTGCAAACTAGATTAAAAGCTGACTACTCACCATTGTAACTTGATAGTAGTTATGATAGGTCCATTTCACTAGCTTACATGTAGGATTGTAGAATTATATCCAGGTCTAGGTCTAGGTCTAGGTCTGTAGTAAGTGTACTGTCTCTATCTCTAGTACCATGTCTAGTACCATGTCTAGTACTGTGTCTGGTACTGTGTCTAGTACCATATCTAGTACTGCCCGCACCATATCTAGTACTAGTACCACCATATCTAGTACTACCCGCACCATCATTGGTACTAGAAACAGCTCCACCCGCACCCCCAGAGTTTTCCCTTCTCATATGCTCGCTTTGTTGACATTCTCTCCTCATGTCTGATTCCATTGATCGGGTATTTGTTAAGGCTATTACCACCATTAGAGCGTTATCTTCTCGCTCCAACTACGGCTCCCTTCCAAGACCTCCTGCTGAAAATCGTATTAAACTTTATGGTTTATACAAACAAGCCACTGAAGGTAATGTTACTGGAGTTATGGTGAGACCCGTGGGGTATTCTTTAGAAGATGAAGGCGCTAAAAAGAAATGGGATGCTTGGAAAAGAGAAGAAGGTTTAACTAAAACTGAAGCTAAACGTCATTATATATCATATTTAATTGAAACTATGAGAGTTTATGCTTCAGGAACTTTAGAAGCTAGAGAATTATTGGCAGAATTAGAGTATCTTTGGGATCAAATTAAGGATGTTGATTTTAGTCCTGAAGATGAATTGGATCATGAACCACAAATCGCTTTTCCTCCACAATCACCTCTGTTTTCACAAGCAGATCAATCGGATAGGTTTTCTACGGCTACTCCGTTACCATTACCCAGTAATTATTCCAATACTGGTACTAATCAATACAGAAATAACTTACAAAAGATCTATTCCCATTCTAGAAGATCAACCACCCTTTCTATTAATGATTATGTGAAACAACAAAGACAAAACCATGGCACTGAAGGTCAATTTGGTGGTTCACTTTATTCGTATTCTAGAGACCCTGATCCAAGTACTATTGCTGCTACTACTAATAATAATAAACTTCCTCATTCTGTCCATACATTGCCTCCATCTCAACCCCCTACGTCATCATTAGAAGATTTCAAAACCTGGCAAACAGAAATCAATTTGATCATCAACAAATTGTCTCGGGAATTTATTAGTAAAAGAAATAACAATACTCCAAGTGATTCCGAATCCGAATCCGATGTGGATCCGAACCGATTCAAGAAAACAATCATTCATGTGATGAAATTACTAGGGAAAAACTTGTTTAAAATTGTCAAAAGTTTCTCCATAAGTCTTTTGGCAATGTTATTTCTTGTATGGTGTGTTAAGAAGAATGTCATAGTAGAAAGAACTATGGTTAAAAAGCCTATGACTTCTCTGAAGAAGAAGAATGATGAACTCATTATCAATATGATTTTAAATACCAATGAAAACAAATGGTTTATTAGAATGTTGACCTTTATGAATAGTTTTGTTGGGTTTGTTTAGTTGGTTTGTTTAGGGGTTTATTTAGTTGGTTTTGTTATGATATATATTCTAATAGGACGATATTACGAATTGTGTAGATTTTTAGTATGGAGATGTTGTTCCTGTGTATGGTGTTCCTGTGTATGGTGTTCCTGTGTATGGTGTTCCTGTGTATGGTGTTCCTGTGTATGGTGTTCCTGTGATGGGTGTTGTCCTGTACATACTCACTCCGTCCTGCACACTCCTCCTCCTCTTCGCAGTGAAAAATTTATGTGATGAGATTCTTCTCTATACTAATCACTGATCTTTTACTGGAACTATGAATGTTCATCGGTGTAGATTTGTGGATTATAATCCCCATACGGTAACAACAGCCGAATTCTCTCATCCCAGTAGTCCTAAAAATTTGGCTTCTCCCGACTTGAAATTGGCTGTGGGAAGAAGTAATGGTGATATTGAGATTTGGAATCCTAAACATAATTGGTCTCATGAACTTACATTACCGGGATCTCGTGATACTTCTGTGGAAGGAGTTTGTTGGGTGTTAAATGAAGATGATCATCAAAGTCCTCGACTTTTTTCAATCGGTGGATCTACTTATATCACCGAATGGGACTTATCTACTGGATTACCTAGAGCCAATTATGATTGTAATACTGGAGTCATTTGGTCCATAGCCGTTAATAAAAGTAATAATAAGTTGGCTGTAGGTTGTGATGATGGTTCTGTTTGCATTATAGACATTTCTGGTGGTTTTGGGTCGCTTGAGTATGAAATGATTTGTCAAAGACAAGACCTGAGAGTGTTGAGTATTAAATGGTTTAATGATGAATTATTGATTGGTGGTTGTGCTGATGCCAGAATAAGATGTTGGAGTTATAGAAAAGATACTAAAGGTCGTATTTTATCTACTATGAGAGTGGACAAATCCAAAACCGAAAGTACTTTGGTGTGGAGTATAAATGTATTGAATAAAACCAGACAAATTGTTAGTGGTGATTCTACTGGATCAGTTAAGTTTTGGGATATTGATACAGCAACATTATCCCAAAGTTTTAAGCCTCATGATGCCGATGTATTATGTGTGGCTAATGATTATGATGAAACAAAAGTGTTTACTGCTGGTGTTGATAGAAAGATTCATCAATTCAATATTGTTAATCAAAATAAATCCAATAAATGGATTCATAGTGTTAATAGATTATTACATTCTAATGATGTTAGAACATTAGCTGTTCATGAAACCAAAGGGTATAACTTTTTAATCAGTGGTGGTAGTGAAAAATCCATTGTCATACAATCCCTTAATCAATTCTATGATGGGAAATATAGAAAAATTGCATTGAGTCAACAAAAATCCAATTTATTAGTTAATGAATATCAAAAGATGGTTGTTATGTGGCAAGATCAATTGGTTAAGATTTGGAAACTTGATGATGATAATTATAAACTTGTAGCTAAATTAAGTTTAAGTGATGATGATAATATCACTTCAGTATCAATGAATAATGAAGGAGATTTATTGGCTATTTCTACTATGAATTATGTTAAGATTTTCCAATTATTACCTTCACTGTCAAAATTATTAGTTAATAAAATTAGAGATGAAAATTTTGATTCTATTATAAGTGGAGGTAAAAAAGTCATTCTTCATAATAGTAATAAATTATTAATTTTAACTGATCAAGAAGAATTTTATCAATTTATCATTGATGTTGAAAATTCAGTGATAACTTTGGATAAAGAAATCGAATTTAATGATTCAACATCTACATCAAAATCAAAATTCAATTATAATCATTGCATTAAAAACTTATGTATTAATAAGGTTCAAGATAAATTGGCAATATCAAGATTCAATGGAAGTATTGATATTATATCTCTTATTGATCATCATGAACCTTATACTTTAACTAATCTTAGTGATCTCCCCCATTTAATTTGTTTCACTGATAAAGATACTTTAGTTATTTTAACTGAAGATAATAAATTATATGAATTTTATATTAAATCTTCAATAGGAGATTCTATTGATTCATTATTAACTCCATGGTCTAAAAGAAATAGTGAATTTTTACCAAAACAATTTTTAAATTTACAAGATAAACCTGAAGGAATATTTTGTGATGGTAATAAAGTTTGGTTTCATGGTAAATCTTGGTTATCATACTTTAATTTGTCAATAAATATCCCCATCACCAAAGCATTTAAGAATGGAACCAATAAAAAGAGAAATAGAGATGGTTTAACCATTGAAGATGATGATGATGATGATGATAATGATGAATCTAACTTGTTAGAATTATCATTAAAACAAGGACAAATTAACAAATTAAAACAACAGATTCAAGATAATGAAGATCAACAACAGGAACAACAACAACAAGAAGAAGAAGAAGAAGAAGAGAAACCTTTCTGGATATCAACAAAATATAGACCCATATTAACTGCTAACAAGTTTGGTGATAATGAAGTTATAATAATTGAAAGACCATTATCAAGCCTTTCTTCTACACCAGCATTTACTGTACCAAAGCTCAAATTTTAATATGTATATATTCATGTATAGATTTAATAATCAATTTTTGGCACCACTCTAGCACCTTGAAAGAAACATCTAGCAGCAGCTCCACATCCCATTAAACATTTTTGGGGCTTATCACCTTCTTTATCTTCACCCTTTAATCCCCAACCTTTTCTATCACCAAATTCCTTCTTATACTTCTTATCGTAGACATCTCTATAAGTATTATGAGGTTCAAAACTTTGAAGGTATAAACCATCTTTAGGATCTCTCATATACTCATAAAACATAATCAAATGTCTTCTAATTTCTTCTTCAACTCTGGAACCTAAATCACCAGGGGCTTCTGGTCCTAAATATAACATATAATCAGCCAATCCTTCAATTAATAATTGGTTAAAATATGAAGCATCTCTCCAGTATCTTTTATCCATATCATAATCACGATCATAGAAAAACACATTTCTATCAATCCCAGCATTTGCCAAATCTTCAGCAATCTTTTTCCATTTAGAATCATGTGTATAATGATACAAATGAGCTGCTGCTGATAATGTAGTTCCTAAATTATAAGTCCATTTAGTATCATTAGGTCCATCAGCCGTATCTTGAATTCCATCCATAATCAACTTATCACCATCTTGTAACACTTTAATTTGCCAATCAATACATTTGGCTGCAAAATCAATGTATACTTTGGATTCACTGGGAATAAACTTGGCGATTTGTAAACATGCTTTAGCAACTTCAGCCGTAGTACAAGCATTTAAATAAGCATTATCAATATGCCATTTGACACCACCTTTATTTTTGGCACTAGGATTATCATTCCAACCCCCCATTAAAAACCTCACTAATTCTCTTCCTTGATCCAAATACTTCTTATTACCAGTGACTTCATAAGCTGTTAACATAGCACTACACACTTGAGCATCATCATCATAGTAAATATCCTTATCACTACCACCATTTTCTGCGGCAGAATACCCCTTTAAGCTGGTATTTTTATATTTTTGAAATATCATAATTGCTGGATCAATCAATGGAACCAATTCTTTATAAATTCGGGCACCATCAACAACTGCTTGGGCGGCTACTGACACTGCCCAAATAACAAATTTATCATCATTATAACATCCTGAACACTTTTTAGGAGCAATAAAAGTTCCTTGTGATTTGTTATAATATTTTATCCAGAAATTTCTTACAATATTGTAACCTTCGAGGTTTGGATTAGAAAGAGTCATAATCAATTGATGATGGGAGAATACGTGATAACTGTGAAATTAATATTTCAGTTGCTAAACCAGCGAAATTGAAATCTAGGTGGTTATGTGCAGGAGATAAGGGGGAAGGAGAGTGACGAGTGTGTGACGAGTGTGTGACGAGAGTGACGAGAGAAGTTAATGAAAAGGAGGTAAGGGGGGAGAAAAAAACAAACAAAAAAGGCCAATCACTTCCCAACACCTCCACAATTCTACAGGACAATTTCCACCTCATTTGACCAATTACTGGTCAAAATACATCAATGGTCTATGATGATTGTTATATGAGGTACCAGTGTTGTTCCTGTATGTACATCGCACTTCCTGCACATACTCCCATCGTGGCTGCTAATTCATTTTCTTTAACTTCTTCAACTTCTTCAACTTCTTTAACTTCTTCAACTTCTTCTTTCATTTTTTCTATATAAATTCCTCTACATAAATTCCCCTACATATTTTACAACTTCTTCTCTTCTGGTTTTCTACAAACAAATAACATCATTGGAGTAAATAACTTTTGTTCACCACCTTTAACTAAATTAACTGCAGCATCTTCTAAAGCAATAGTAACTTGTCTTGATCCTTTTGGTGCTAACCCTAATCTTTCCATTATACCAACGGTTTCAGTAGTAATAACTCTACCAATTCTTGAAGTTCTGAAAACAGCAAAATAATCACTTAATTGTTGAACATATTTGAATTGACCAGCTAATGGATAATACCATGGAACATCATCATCACTTTCAGCTAAATCTTTTTGAAATTCAATATCAAATCCAACATTTTGTAAAGCATCAATAGCTACTTGTTTATTAAACATTTTAGGAATTCCATCACCAACTTCAATCCCATAAGCAATTTTACGATGTTCTTCATTGTTTTCATCATAGTTATCAGTCATAACCCATTCATAAACCCCAAAACATCCACCTGGTTTTAATACTTTATAGATTTCTCCATAAACCCCTTCTAATACTGGGGCATGAACTGTAGCTTCAATAGCGTATACAGCATCAAAACTTTCTGGTTCAAAGTCCATTTGCATGAAATCTCCTTTAACAAATGATAATTTATCATCTAAATGATAAGTTTGAGCATAATGATTAGCTCTTTCAATTTGATAATCATTATTGTTTAATCCAACAACATTACAATCAGTGAACCGACAAATTTCTCTAGCGGGTCCTCCAACACCACATCCAACATCTAACACCTTCATTCCAGCATCAATGTTCATTTTATGAGCTAAAAAGTGTTCATGTCTAGCACTAGCTTGACGGAAAGCTTCTCCCTTATAATATCTAGAGAAATGGAATGATGATCCCCATCCATATTCATAAAAATCAGTAACTAAATTATAATAATGATGAGTTAATCTATTATAATCTTGTAATCTTTTTTGTTCATCTTCTTCAGTAACTCCTCCATCCCAATGCTTAAAGTATCCATTAGTAGCCACATCACTAGCATTTTTGGCTTTAGAAAGTAATGCTCCTAATCCGGTTTTCTTATAAGAATCTCCATGTAAAGCTTTAGCAAATTGTGAATCAGTATCATGATCCTTTTGATGGAGTTTAATATCGGACATTTTATTAGTTTTTGACATTTTTTAAAGGAAACGATTGTATTTTATATAATAAACGATGTTGAATATTTTCAATATTTTTGAAAATTTCTCCGACACGTCTTTTATCGTTTCGTCGTATAGAAAATGCGGGTTTTCAGGTTTTTTTTCGGTTATGTACAGGAGATTTCTCTATCGTCTTCGTCGTTCGTCGTATACATTGATTTGATTGTGGTGTGTGCAGGATTGGTGCTTTGACATCGTTTCCTTTACGGTCGTATAGATTATCTATATAGGTTATACTGTTTAATCGGTGACGTCGTAATCCATATTATCCTCGGCGTCGAGGAATTCGTCAATCTCCGCAAGATTAGGGGGAGGGGGTTGAGGGGATTTTTGTTGGTAATTATCTTCTTTTTCAATATTTTCATTATTTTCATTATTTTCAATATCTTCATTAGATTTTTCATTATCAGAATCTTCAATATCTTCATTATCTTTTTCAGAATCTTTTTCTTCTTTTTCTTCAACTCCTTCATCAACTTCTTCTGCATCCTCCTCCTCCTCCTCCTGCTCCTCGGCTCTTATTGCCTCCTCCATTACCTTAACTACTCCTTCTCTAAACTTATTCAAATTCCTTAACGTCAAATTATCAATATTAAACTCAACCATAGTTTTCTTCTCATCTATCAATTCTATAGTCTCTTCCACAGCATTAACTAATCCTTTTAACATCTCACTACCAGCAGCTTCACTTATAAGTAACTTGTTCAAGTTATTAATGACTATTCTCTTTACATTCTTACTAGTATCTTGTTCAATCACTTGTAAAAACCCTAATGCTTGCCAAATAGGGGCTTGTTGTTTATCATCTTTATGATTAACAAGATTTGTAGGTTCACACCAATGAATTAATTGTTGAATTACCATTGTAGGTGATGATGTTTTATCACTATCTGATAATTCTCCATTGATTCTAAACATTCTAAAGAAACAATCTCCACTAATATGAGCAATCTTCTCTTGATGTTTACTATGACTAAATGCATAAACTGGAATACAAAACGCTAATGTTTGTCTTAAGGAATTGTTATCTTGGTTTTCTGGATGGAAATATGTCAATATTAATGTTTCAAATAATTGTTTTTCAGGATCCTCTTTACTGTTTAATGTGGTGGATTTTTTCTTACTTGGAGTTTCTTCTTCTTCTTCTTCTTCGTCTTCTTCATCATCTCCTTTCTTACCAAATCCATCTAGTGTATCGGCCAAGAACAATTTACATAATCCTTCAGCTATAACTGCTTGTAATTCTGGCATTTGATTTGATCTTAACAATTTATAAAACAATTTAGCTAATGATAATGAATCAACTAATCGACTGGTCTCTTCAAGTTCCATTTCTGGTTCCACATCTAAAACACTTAATCCAAATGTTGATAAAATATCAAAGATAATTTTAACACAAATTATTCTTAATTCTTCATCTCCCTTAGATGCTGCCATCCCCAATATATATAGATTTTGAATGGCTAATCTTTTATCTAATAAACAAAATAATCCAAGACATTTCATACCTAATTTTCTGTTGTAGGGTTTTTCACTCTTTAATACTGCTGGTTTAACTAAACTTTCAATTAATGATCCTAATGCATAATTGTTTTCTAAAGGATCATTAACTAATTCCAATAAATGTTGAGTTATTCTTAAACATTGGATTAAAATATCATCTGGTGGAGTTTTAGGTTCTAATTTTCTCCTCTTTTGATCGGTAGAAACATAAGATGTATTCTCTTGAAAATTTTCATTATCAAATACATTTTGAATTCGATTTATATTATTAGTATAGTCTGAAGATTGATTATTATTATTCATATTTTCATCTTCATCACTATTACTTGAACTATCTTCTTCATCAGATTCATTTGGCATAAATCCAGAGATAGCTGAATGAAAAGTTTCATCATTTTCATCCATATAAGAATCTCTTATATCAGTAATAATTTCCGTACACATGGTAGAAAAATCTCTTTCATTTATACTTAATTTCTTTAAAACATTTAAAAATATTTCAATTAATTTATCGGTTAAATTATCACTGCTTAAACTTGATCTAACAATCTGTAACATTGATCTTCTTCCAATTTCATCACTAAAATCATATTCTTTACAAATAATTAATAATTGTTCTATAACAAATTCTAATTGTTTTAAATCATCTTTAAATCCATTATATTCTTCAATAATAGGTTTAGCATTTTCAATCTCTTGATATCTAAGAGCTTCTAATTTATCAAAATCATTATCAAGATTTTTAAATTTTAATTTAAAATTTGGTGATTCTGTTGAAGTTCTATTAATCAAGACATTTTTCTCAAAATCAATTTGACTTAAATTTAATTCTAAATCTTCAATCATATTTTTAAATGTATTATATTTGGCAAGAAGTTCTTCATTTTCATTAATTTTCAAATTCCTTAATTTTAAATATTTGTATAAAATTTCACTTAATTCTATTGAATCTAAGAATTTTTCATCAATGAAATTGTATAATCTTTTTTCATTACAAATTTGATAAATGATTTTAAGTAGAAAAGATTTTTCCATAGTTAATTCTTTCCAAGTATTTTTAGATATTTCAAATTTTTCTACCAAATCAAAATTAGTATTTAATATACTTTTAATTAATAAATCATTAGTTTCATTATAATCAACAAGATTCAAATTCTCAATCAAATCAAGTAAATCTTTATGAATATTTTCCAACCATAAATTATTAAATACTTTAAAAGCTGAAGCTTTTACTGATTCTTCTCTATCATTTAACCCCCAATTTATTAAATCTTCTCTTAAATCAGTTTCAATATGTCTGAAATCACCTACTTCTTTTAAAATTCGAGAATATACTAACCTTCTATTAATGGTATTAGTATCACGACCTCTTTCAATTAAAAATGGTAATGTGGTCTCATTCTTGATAATATTTAATAATGCTGCCCGTCTAACTTCAGCACTTTCATCATTTCGTAAAGCATGTAATAAATTTTGAGTGGCTTTATTAATCCCCAATTCTTGTTCTTCTTCATCTTCATTTTCATCCGGAATATCAATATACTGAAATCTTGAAACCGCCACCACGGCTTGTATTCTAACATAGGGTTCTTTATCATATAATCTTCTATTTAAAGACCAATGTAATGCTTTAAATAATTCCTCATCGATTTCTCCAATAAAATTAACCAAATATGCCAATAATTGTACTACTCTATACCGGACATTCTTATCTTTGGCTTGAATCCCTCTTAGTAAATGACGCAATAAATAATCAACAAATCGACTTGTAGGGGTATCTTCATCATCAAAACTATCATCAGTTTCATCCTTATACAAACTGCTTATAAATACAGAACAAAACTTGGCAATTCTATCACCTGATTCTTCTCCCTTCTTCATGGGTAATATTTTATTTAATAGTTTGGTGAACTTTAATATAAATCCTTCTTCATAACCTAATAATATGGCTCTTTGTTGAATATTCTTTAATACCACTACCAACTTTCTATGTCCCGCTAACCCTAATTGGGCTTCTTGAAAAACCTGTGACATTGCATTTTTAATCTCTTCAGGATCATTTATTTTGTCAATAGTTTTTAGTGTTGGTTTATCCATATCAACAGTCATTACGTGATGTTTACAGTGTGATAAATCAAGGTGTATTATGATTCAATTACGCGCAGAGGATAAACAAAAATAATAAAAAAGTGAGCGGTACGGGAATCGAACCCATGTCTCCTGCTTGGAAGGCAGAAATGTTAACCACTACACCAACCGCCCTAACGGTCTGGTAAGTAATGAGAAGATTGTGGGGTATAAGGTGATTGTGAAGGTACTTTTTCTATAGCAATTATCTTTTTTTACTTGTGTAGATTTATTTAATGTTGTTAAAAACACTTTTAAAGATTTAGTTATTTTTAATTTTTTTTTAATTTATTTATTATTATTATTTTATTATTTTTTATATTTATTTATTATTTTATTCTTTCATATAACTATTAAGCTACAACATCATCACTTTATAATTACTGCGAAATGTATGATTCTTGTATAAATCCTATATAATTCTATAATTATATCTACTATTCATTTATTCCATATTCTCCCTCTCATTAATTATCTTTTTAGAATTTTTTTTATAAATACTATTAAAATCATTAAAATTTTGAAATAAATCACCAGTTTTAATTAAAGTATCTAAATTGTCTTTTTTATCATCATTATCCATGGTTTGTATAGTATTGAATAAAGTATTCAAATTTGATTCAAAATCATTAATAGAAATTTCATTACCAAAATGTTTTCTTATAAATGTCAAATTTCTTAATGTATTTATTATATTTTCTTTTATGGTTTTATAGTTTACTAATTGACTAACCACCACCAATTGATTATATTCAGGAATATTCAATTCATTATTCAACAGTAATATGGAATTATTTAATGAACTTATAAAGTAATTCATTCTTGTGGAATTATTTAATTTTTTATCATAAACTATATTGTTTAATTTTTCAAGATTATTATTGATTTCTTGATTTAATTGATTTATTAACACATTTAAATGTACAAGTAAGTTATTGGAAGTATTACTTAATTTAGTAAGGTTTTGTTTGCTGTATTTATCACCATCACTCTTAAACAATGCATTTATATAACTTACAGCATTGAATTCTTCATCGAAGAACATGGAAAGAGTGTTGGAGTCACTCATTATGAATAAAGTAGTGATTTAGTTATTAAGTGATTTAGTGATTAAGTGATTTAGTGATTAAATTGAGAAAGAACTCCTCTCATTTCGCGTTCATTATGAAGTTATTAACGGTTCAACATTCATTTGGTGACGTGATCAATGATGTTAAAGAAGGCGTTGTTGGTGAAGATAAGTTCTGGATAAGTTTTAGAAGTGTTGGTGAAGAAGTTCAAGAGTTATATTGGGTCAAAGTGACAAAGAATGGGTTTGTAGTAGAAAGTTCACATTCTGATTTAGATATCCAATTTGTCCCTAAAGGCAATACATACCACGTAATCAGAGGAAAAGAAACCTACAGTGTTATTGCTGGATATGACTTTATTAAGATGTCAGGGGTTTCATGTGTTAATAAGTTAAACCATAATGTTATTATGGGAATGAAACTGGGAGATGTCAATATCCATGATTTAAACACCAAAGAGACTATAACTATAAATGAATGTCATTATTTGGACGTATTAGATATTAAAGTGTTCCCATCAAATGAAGTGATAATGACAGTGGGACATGATCATCAAATTAAGTTATGGTCTATTAAGGAACTTCAATGTATTAGAACCATGGTCAGTGATTGTTCAAGCAATGTGGAGTTGATAGAAAAGGGAAGAAATTTTTTATGTGGGGACAAACAAGGAAGAGTCAATCTTTGGGAATGTGGAAGTGGTAGTATTATTCATGAGTTTGAAAAAGTACGAAATAAGAAAGATAGAGTTAGTGTGATTAAGTTGGTTGATATCAATACCCCAGATTTTGATAGTGGTAACCACGAACTTGGTAACCACAAACTTGAATTTGGCACTAAAGGTAAAGGTGTAATTGCAGGTTATGATAGTGGAGATGTGGTGGAATTTGATATTTATAATAAAACAATGAAGGTTATTGGGAATTTTTCCAACACAATCAATTCTATAGACAAGGTTAATGATGGATTTATTATTGCTAGTGGTAATGAAACCATAATCTATAAACACAATGAAATAGTATGGAGACAAGATTGGGGTACAGAGATTAAATTAACAAAGATAAACCATAACCAAATAATAGTCTATGGTACAGAAGTTCTAATTAAGCTTAATCTTGATGACTACACCATCAAATATTTAGTAGGATTACCAGAGTATCTGAAGATAGAAACCATTCAATGGACAGGCAAAGATATAATAGTTCCCAGTGATGATGGAATCATCTTCTACAAATAAACTTATCGACCAATCATGTATTTAGGCACATATATAAATAATATTTCATAATATATCTTATCATAAGACTAGCTTATAATTTTGGTCTTGGGTCAAGGGATTTGAAAACAGTTTCAATAGAAGTAGCCTTCATCATGTTACCCTTGATCTTCAATTTACCGTTCATGAACAATTTTTGACCATTGGCTTTACCATTGGCTAATTTAACAAAGTCAGCATCCTTTAATAACAATTGAACATCATTCTTTGGTGGTTTGTCAACCTTAGCAATGGATCCTTTGTCTTTTAAGTCCATGAACCAACTTTGTTCCTTACCATCTTTACTCTTTAAGGTGAAGACAATACTGGCTTTAACCCCAGAGATAGCCTTCTTTCTCAATTGTTCATCAGCTAATCCATCAGCTAATTGTTGTAAGAAAGGGGAAGCTTCGAATCCGTCAGCGGTAACACTCATGATTTAATAATGGTAAATTTGGATATTGTTTTTAAAAAAAAAAATAATATATATATTCCTTTTTGAAATTCCAAAAGATATTTTTTCATTGCGTTGGATTTCTCCCATTATTTATAGTCATGACGATTGTCTTTCATGTGATTAGAGATATCATTTGTGAATCCGAGGTGGAAAAAATTACACAAATCCATCCAGTGGGGAACTGTGATGACCAAACGGGTATTGCTTAGGGAGAAGTAGTGGTGGAGATTTAGGTCGAAGTAGAGGGAATGGACCCAGGAATGTCATTGTAATCGACCTATGATGGTCCGGTTTTTTGTATAGATATTTTTGGTGTTGTCAGTAGTGAAATCCATGTGTTAAGTGACTTCATATGCTATTGAGTGTGATTTTGACTGTGGGGTAGTGTTCGAGGTTGATGTCAGAAGAGGCTTTAGCGAGTTAGAGTAGTGGAGAGTAGTGTATAGTGTATAGTGAGAGAGAGAGTAGATTCACAGTCACAGTATTAGAAAGTTGTAGAGTTAGAGTGAAATGAGAGTTAAATAGCAGTCAAGTGAGAGTTAAATGAGAGTTCAATAACAGGAAAATAACAGGAAAATAACTCTATCATAACTCTATCATAACTCTACCACAACTCTATCATAACCCTACCACAACTCTATCATAACAAATAACACTATCAAATCATTATATACCAAATCCACAACCGTATTACCTAAATATCTCTCTACTCTTCATATCCCTCTTTATCACAATCCATTACTATATACACGAGGTCCGCGACCCCATCAAATTTAGATGCTCATCTGAAAAATTATCCTTTAAAATATGTTTAAAACAACGGCATCTAAGAATCAGTCTCTAAACACGTTAAATAAACTAAGTAAAAGACTTGATAGAGACAAACCAAAGAAATCTAGAAAACAACCTCAGCATTCAAAATCTTCAAAGAAAGACCTAAAACTCATCAAACATGAATTAATAACTTTAAAACAGAAACAAGGAACTTTAAAGCCTGAACATCAAAAGTATTTAAATAAATTAGTGAAAAAGAATAAACTGGCTATAAACTATGATAATGATGATGAATATAATGATGAAATAGAACAGCTACAGAAAGAAATACTAAACTTCAAGAAAGAGGTCAAACCCAAGAAGAAACAGTTTATTGAGAATAAGTTAACTCCTGGATTAGCTCCAGTAGATTATGATAGTGAAGATGAGTAGATAGGGAAGAGAGGTTAGAGATGATATAGAGGATATAGAACGGAATAATAGTCGCTTTTTCATTTTCATATAATAAATAAATACATTAATCTATCTTACTTCATATAATAATTGACGAATATCACAAGTCAACTTTCTATTACTTCTTTTACTATCGTCTAAACAGACAACAGTTTTAGCAAGAATATCTCTTTTATAGGTCAAGATTTCTTGTTTATCAGTTACCTGTAATAATCCATAAAGACATCTTAATGATAAATTTCTAATTTCATCACCATTTTTAGTACTAGCTAACTCAAGTGTTCTTTTCATTAAAAATGGTAAGTATTGTAATAAATCAGTAGTGTCAATAATAATCAATAATGTAGATAATGAAGTTTTTAATAAACTTGGAATAGTTAAACTTTTCATCACTAAAGGAATAATCTCTTTAATTCTTAACTTTACGATATTTTCATCAACATTATTTAATAATATCGATAATAAATTAAGATAAATCAATTTGTCTTGATTTTGTAATACTCTATCTATAGTCAAGTTGAAAATTTGTTGTTTATACAACAATCTAACGTTTAAATTATTGACTTGGGAAACAAGTTTTTGTCCTTTTTGTAATACTCTACCTGGTGAATAAATATCCATAGTTTTAATTAAAATTTTGAATGATTTTAAATATACCACTTTGGCTTTGGTATCCAATAATGTAAGGGATTGTTTGAATTCATTAATTCCAATAGGATTTAGTTTGATTATTAATGATTTCAATATCCAAATATAAATCTCGAATAATTTTAACTGTTCAGGATTTTTAACTTGATTCATTTCTGTCTCAATAAATTCATTATCACTATTATCAAGAAACTTATTAACCACTAATGATAAATGTTGTAAATAATTAATTCTCATTATTTGATCATCCATAGGTTTAATTTTTTCAATCAATTTTTTAGTTAATTCTTGTTTATTCAAGTTTAATTTCACTGATTTATCAACATTAGCAAATGTTTGATTAATAATGATAATTGCTAAATCAAAGTCATCAATTATTTTATATCCTTTTAAATTCATATCATCATGACCAAAATAGAAAATATTCAATAATTTATCAAACACTTGTTGTTGATTGGATTTATCATTATATTTAACTACTATTCCGGTTAAACTGGCAATAATTTGAATGTTACTAATATCTTGAGTGATATGTTTAAATAAATTTGGTAAAAAGTTTTTGAACCAAGAATTCATCAAGAATTGATTTCTAGATTGATTAGCTAAAATTAATTGTTTAATTAATCCAAGAAGTTTATAATTAAATACTTCTGATTTGGTTAATTTATTAACTAACCTAATTGAAATCATTTCTAATAATTGATAATTCACAACCACTTTCTCAAGAACTTTTAATATATCATCAAGTTTTTCACTTTCAGGATAAATACCATCTAATAAATTAGGAATGAAATTTTCAATGATTAATTGATTAATTTCTTCATTATAGTTGGTTAATAATTTATTAAATCCTTGTAAAATTTCTTGAACAATAACATCTCTTAAAAATTTATCATCACTAATTAATATTTCAACAAACATATCATTAAGAATACCAATAACTAATCTTTTTTCTTCAAATGTCAAATAATGTTTTAATTCAATCAACTTAATGTACTGCTTAATGATTTTACATTTAAGGGTCTTTTCAATAGTTGATGATGATTGTAATAACTGTCCCATAAAAACAATCAAATGATCTTTTATATTAGCCAATTCATTATTAGAAAAGAAATGTTCATCATGATCATGAACATTATTAGCCAATATTTGATAAGAAGTGAAAATATAACCAAAATTATCAATTAAATCTCTTTGTTTAGAAATAGTTAAAGTCATATCTTTTTCCATTTCTTCATCATCATCATCTTGTGATTCACCAGTATTTAAGAATTTACCAAATACTTCAGATCTAAATAATAATCGATTAATAAAATTAAATGAAGTTATAGAAGTAGATCCAATACTACTAAGTAAAATAACAGCTTGTTTGAAAAACTTATTATTAATGGATAAATTTTCATGCAAATCTTTGGTGATAAAATCAAAATAAACTGGTTGATCTTGTAATTTAATGGAAAAATCATTTAATATTTGTAAAGTCAAATATATTGGTTTATTTTCATCTTCATCAGGAATATCAAATAAAGTATTAGGAATAAAAGAATTCTCAAAAGGATCAAATAATGATAAATTTTCAAAATGTAAAATTTCAAATTTTAAACCATTCCATAAATATTCCCAATATTCTATTAAAGTATCAGGACTAAATTGTTTAATGGCTTGTAATAATGTCAATAATACATCATTACGAACCACAGGATTAGTACTAGTTAATTTTTCAAATAAATTATTAAATAAATCTTTAGCAAATAATGGTTGACAAGTTAAAGTATTCCGAAGTTGTAATTTTAATTCATCAGAAGATATTTTATAAGGATCATTTTTAGGAGGTTTAAATGATATTGGGAAATAACAAAAACAATTATCAAATAAATCATTTATGAAATTTTTATGCATATCCAGTTCAAAATCAAATTGGAAAGTTTGATTAATCTTTTGATTAAGTTTAAATGATAATAATAAATTTCTAGGATCTTTTTCACCAGAAGAAATATTAATAAAACTTTGAATAAATAATTCACTATATTTATCATTACCAACAATAATATCCTTATAACCATCAAATAAACTATTGACTATATTAAAGGCTTCATACCTTACTTTGGCTAAATGTCTAGTGGAATCATATTCTATGATTTTATTCAATAATTTCACCAAATTATCATTGATTTTAGGATTAAAATTCTTAAACAATATGATATTGTTTAATCCTTGTAATACATACATCATAGAATGTCTATCATCAACCTTAGCCAAATAAAACTCCAACAACACATTAATGTCTTGTTTAGTCAACTTCAGCTTATCTAAAGCCGCCAATGTCTCACTAACACAAAATATAGCTTTCCCTCTCATCAAATCATCTTCGGCGGTTAACTTATCACCTAACAATTGAATGAATCCCAAGAGACTAAGCTGATCCCGTTCAACAGTCCCCGCCAATTTTGTGCTATATTGTTGATATACTTCTTTTGTGTCATCAGAACTTGCTAGAAACTGATTTATAAGCAATCCACTATCAACAGAAGTCATACTTTACTAGTATTATCACTATATAATCACCAATATCTTAATATATGAAAAAGATTTAACAAAAGTTCGCGATGAAGGCCGCGGCACGTGACCCCTCTGTTTTAAAACCTTTTGGGAAATCCATTACTTCCCACACTATAAACAGGTTTATTACTCCTTCAATACTGGAACCTACTTCCCAATCCGGAGTAAAGAATTGTCATTCAAAGAGTTTGGAGAAAGTAACTATAAACACTTCACACTGCTGACATTATTTAAGTCCGTGAACCATCTTAGTGACACGTTAGAAGTCCTTTGTTAACATTGTGTGTATTGAGAACGTAAAGTCGGCGGCTAAAGACAAGAGAAGGGAAGGATATATAATATTAGTGTAGAATGATTGAGATTCCTGATTTGGATGTGGAGCAGTCTCCAGGTAACGGGAACTACGAAAATAGAGACATTGGAGACATTGGAGACATTGGATACAATAATGATAATGGCTACGATTATGATATTGAACAAGAACTCATTGATGATCATGGTGAAGATGTTGATGAAGATGAAATAAATCATGATATAGATCACCATGACTTTAATCATGATATCAATTCTAACCCGCAATTTAACATAGTTAAGGATCCGTATCGTCAAGCAAGCAATGGTGTTGATGATGCTGAAGGATTAGGCATAGTTCAGCAACAACACCAACAATATTCCTTTGAAAATGATAATGATCAAGACGATATAAATAGATTCAAACAGTTTCAATTCCATCCCAAATCTTTTAGTCACGAAAATCATGGGTTTGATTCCAGCAATCATGTTCCATCAGATAATGGTGGATTCACTTCCAATGTATCTTTGGCTATGACTGAATCATCATACGGCATGCCATCTCAAGTGGAATTAAACACAGCAAAAGCATATCCATTGGAATTCCATGAAAATGAACATGTTGATGACACCAAAAACATAACCACCACTAAAGTTGACGATGATCCAAACAGAAAAATAAGCTTTAAGCTTCAAGATCCTCCTTTCATACGAGAAAGAGGTGGTGATAAAAGATTTCGTAATGATTCAAGTGAACAGGCTGAATATCTTGAAGATCAAGATAAAGTTAATGACATTATTCCTAATATGGCAACTTCTCCCAATAACAACATTCATCATCAATTATCATCACCTTTATCTCAGGTTCATATTAGTGATCATACTAAAGATTCACCTCAACTTCCGCCTCCGGTTTCAGCATCTTCTTTGAGAAGATCCAATATAAGTAATGATGAAGAATTTTTATCTATAAGGAAAGGTTTAGCCACGGATTTAAAATCCCCAGCAGAATATACTTTACACATTGTTTTCACTCAATTTGTTCGTCATGCTGAAAGGAAATTAAACTTATGTCTTGAATATTCCATTCGTGATGAAAGTCAAGTTATTGATTTGTTAGCTGAAGGTAGTGATCAACAATTTGATAAAATCATATCATCATTAGGATATATTGCCAGAAAGAAACCCAAACCAATCATTGATAGTGTTATGTTTTGGAGAAAATCTAAAAGTGAAGTAGCTTCTTTAGCAGCTACAGAAGTGGAAAGAGTATTGATAAACGCAAAATCAAATCTATCCAAATTAAATCAATATACTCCAGCTAATCCAGGGATTACCAAGAATAATGTCAATGGTAATAATACCAAATCTAAACGAAGTTTAAGTTTAATGAGAACCAAGAGTCTTTCTAGAATAACAGCAAGGGATCATCGAAGAAACCATTCGGCTTCTTCTGCTGTTGAAAATAACAATAATGACACTAATATCAATAATGGTAATGCCCAGGAATCGGAATTTAATAAACAGAAAAACTATTATGATGATCAATTCAATCAAGCTCGAGATACTGCTATTCAGGCTGAAAGAAAGTCATTAGCTTCTATTTATATCTTGTGTCGGGTTTTGATAGAAGTAGTTAGACAAACTTCTTATGATATAATTGGTGATGATTTAGGAGGGAAATTAGAAGAAATCGTTTATACTCAACTTAAAACCACTGATCCAATAAGTACTAGTGAATCATTATTAAGATCAGCCAATTGGAACTTATTTGCTGAATTGCTAGGTTATATGTCTGAAAAAAGATTCTTAAGTGTTAGTGATAGGTTTATTGCTGATCTTGAAAAAATCCCTCTGGAAGTCAATATTGAAGATGAACCAAGATTACATTTATTAATTCATGGAATGAGATATCTTAAATTAACAAATTATCCTCTTGAAGTGTTTGAAGAAAGTGCTGAATTCGTTGAATCATTAGCTAAATTCTTTGGTCGAGCCAATAATGAATCCATTATTCTTGCTTATTGTGAAGTTCTTTCTAATCTTCTTCTCCCATTAGCTAATATTTTGACTGCAGAGACAAATCACCCTACATGGACAGTTGCCATTGAAAAGATCTTTAAAAAAGCATACTTTATTTGGAATGGGGTTAATAAGGCTGTGGGGAGTTCTACAGTTTCTTCCAACAATAGTGTTATCAATTTATCCCCCAATAGGGGGCAGAATGTTATGGTGGGGAATATTTCTAGTCTTTGGGAATGTTCAGTTAATTTATTAACTGCTAGTTTATCAGTATCCACAAAAGAATTATTTTCTGATAATTGGTTTGAAATAATTGAAGAAAATATGACTAAATTAAAGCCTAAAGTTGAAATAGAGGATAAAACCACCTTTATAACCTGTGTTTCTCGTTTAATCTGGGTGTATATTTTTAGGTTGACTGATACTTTAAATAATACCATAAAGAAGTTAGACACCTTGTTTCAATTATTATTCTTTTCATCATCTGGTGGTAACAAAAAACAACAATGGATTGTATCCGATACTTATTTAATCAATGCTTTGGTGGAAATAATTAGAATTGTTGGCTATAGACATCTTAATTATACTTTGGATAATGTTCTTATCAAACTTCTCAAACAAAGTTTTAATGGGGCCTCATTGGAGAATTTAGCACCTGAAAAACTTATTTTAGTAGTCAAAAGTTATATGACTATATTAGGAGATTATGAATTAGGAAATAAACCTAGTTTCCCTACGGATGAAAATTTAAATAAAAGAATTAAAGCTGATACTCATATTAAGAATAAAGAATCTTTGGTTAATGATGATGATGAAAACTGTCGAGAATATCCTGAATTTAATTTCATTGCTAGAAATAGTGATAATGCCTTATCTCATGAAGAGATTTGTAGAAGTTTTGGTATTCTTTTACGGATTCTTGATGTTCAATATGGTTCAGAAATATGGCCTAAAGATTCTAATAATCAAACCACTCCTTTAAGTTCAGGGTTTTCAAAATCACAGTTACCATTTTCTGCGTTTCATTTTGGAATTGACTTTCTGTATCAAGTTACTAAAAATATGCATCTAGAACTATTTGCGACATTAATTCAATCCATACCGTGGACTATTGTACCATTACCTTCAGAGAAAACATCTGCTAGTGGTATTCCCTTTAAATCTGTGGTTGAACTTTTAACCAGAAACATTGTTAATGAAAATTCCAGAATAGCTGACGCATCAATATCAGCATTAAAACAATTAGCTTCTAGAAAAAACCCCAGTAGCTTGATAAATATTTATGTGAAACTTGCTTTCCAATTAACGGATAAACCCAATTTGAACTATAATTCTGAATACCTTAATTCAGAAGAATTCCATAAACTATTGAAATTATACGTTGAATTATTAGAATGTTGGTTAAAACAATTCAAACAATTAAACGCAGCCAAACAAGCAGCAAACACTACTCATCCATTATCTCAGGATGATGAATTAATGAGTAAAGATGTATTGAATGATTTGTATCAAATAAACTACAAAACTGATGATATTGGAGCTTCTAATTCTCAACATAAAATGAAACCCAGTGATGAATTGGAATGGAAAACTATCATTACTCTTATTGAAGAAATCGAAGGTAATGGATTGTTTTTTCTTTGTTCTCAAGATTCTAGAATTAGATATTATGGTATATCTATTCTTAGACTCGTGGAACAATTTGATCAAGAGATTTATAATGTAACTGATCAAACAAAGACAACCACACCTACAGATACTAATAATTCAACTTCACACAATCATTCTAGAAGTTCATCTAAATTTGCTGCTGACTTTGGAACTCGTTTAATTCATGTTATGGAAAGAACTGATTTCCTAGAACTTATTAAACCATTTAGAGGTGATTTAAGTGGTCCAGAAAAGAACAGATTAACTAAACTTAAGTTTAAAAAGAATATTTTAATACGATTAGCAGAGTCTGATTATGGTATTGATTCTACATTATGGTTTAGAGTTTATCCTAGACTCTTGGATATCTTTTTCGAAAGTTGTCCTATGCCAATTGCCCTTTGTAGATCAATTGTTTGTGTTCGATTGGTTCAAATGCATGAACAAGTGTATGACTTTTCCGATAGTTATAAGAACTATACTTCATCATTATTCACTAGATCTTCCAATTCAGTACCTCCAGAACTTTTAGTTAACCAATGGAAATTGTATTTGATTTTTGCTTGTTGTTCATTAACATCCACTAATGAACAGAAGATATCTTTCCCTACAGAACCAACTCACGGTAGAAAGAAATCAATGCAAATGTTTATTCAACACCAAAAGATCACCAGTGCCAAATCTGTATTCAGAATGGTTTTACCCCTTTTGAAATCACAACAATCTATGGTTAAAGATTCCGTGATTACTGGATTGAGTTGTATTAACATTAATATCTTTAAATCGTTGTTAGAAACTGTTCAAGCATACGTTGTATCTTGGGATGAAGTTAGTAAGAAAACAGACTCTATGGAAGATAGATTAAGAGTGGAGATTGTTCATATATTAAGTAAATTAACCACGAGATTTGGAAGTCATAGTTTTATTTATAAAGATGAATGGATTATTGCTAATTTTGTTTCCATAATCAAAAGTTTAAAGAACTTTTTATCAGAACCAAAAATTCAAATAAGTGTGGATTTTCAACGATTAAGACGTTTTTTTTGTACGTTTTTGGAAAAAGTTTTCATGGGGTTACAAGATAAATCTGATTTGAATAAATGGTTACCATTTGAAGCCAGAATCGGATGTTTTAATTATCTTAAAGAGTGGTGTGGTTATGGTGATAGTAAGAACTTAGCTGAAGAAAGATACAATTCTATGCTTCATATAAATTCATCAAAGGAATCAGCTACAGCATTGGCTATCTTAGAAGTAGAAAGAAAAGCTTTACAACATGCAACTTTGAGTTGTATGGCTACTATATGTTCCAGTAGTATTACACAAGAGATTGAGATTCCAGGTAGTAAATCAGCAGTAATATCATTTGATGTACCTGGGTTAATGAATTGGGTTCATTCCCTTTTATCATCAACTGATGAAGATAGTCATGAAGTTGGAAAGAAAGCTTTAAGTAATATATTAAAGTTAAATCCTGACAACGATGAGATATATCAAGAGGTTTTGAAGCAATGTTATGTTGCTCAAGATAATGGTATGGCTACACAAAGTTATTTCATCACTTTTGTTAATTTTTTAATGGAAAAGCAACAATCGGATACTATTCCAAATGATCTTTGCAGTTTGGTGAATTTCTTATTAGGAAATGATAACCATGAAATTAGAGTTTATTCCATGAAATTATTACGGTACTTAGAATCAAAGTATTACAGTTCTAATAATGTTGATCGGTTTACTGAAAGTATATCCAGTAAGACTAAGGTGGTGTATAAAAAGGCATTATTTGACGTTTCAGTGTTCTTATCATCAATACATCCTGAAGCAGGCTTCGATAGAATTAGTTATTTGACTATGTGTTTTAGTTTGGTGGGTAGTGATATAAGAAGAGATATCTTATCCAGTTTACTTCCTTGGGTTCAAACAGTTGAATTGTCTTATAGACAGCAAATGGAGAACGAAAATAACAGTAGCGGTAATGGTAACGGTAACGCTAACAGTAACGCTAACAGTAACGGTAACAATAACGGTAACAACAATAACAATGATAATAACAACAACGGTAACAACAACAAAAACAACAACAACACCACCACCACCACCAATGACAGATCAAGTCTGGGACCAATAAATAACCTCGACTCGGCTTCAATAATGGTGTTGAACAATTTGTTTGAAATAACAGTCAAATTCAGTTCTACTATTCTGAATGAAGTTGAAGCATTATGGGTAGCTTTAGGAAGTAAAGGAAATAACTTTAATATCATTATAGAATACTTAATATCCAACTCTTTGGAAAGAAAGAATGCTACTTTTGTTGGTTATGCTCGTCAAATCATTGATTACTTGAGTTTTTCCCATCCTGATGGTAATTATATGGTGGATAAATTGATTTCCAATCTAGAACCTAAATCAATGATTCCACCAAAACCAAACACCGTCATTGCATCATTTAAAAATGAAGATCAATTCCCCTACATTGCTAATTTGGGTAAACTTATTCCTTATAATGAAAAAGATGCTTCATTTTCATTAGGTCAATTATCACTTATCTTTTTGGTGGATCTTTTCACTTCTCATAATGATAGAATGATTAATCACTTGCCATTATTATTACACATTTCTTTTTCATTGTTAGATCATTATGTTCCAGCAGTTCAAGAAGCAGCTTCAAGTTTGTTGTGTAATTTGTTCCATACACTTGCTCCTACAGATCCCAAAGTTGATTTGGCTATAAACAAATTGGAACAAAAAGATCATGTAAAATACTTGTGGGTTTATGATGATTTAAATAATGATAAGAGAGGAGCAAGAACTCCTCAGAATATGGATTTCTTAGTCAGAAACACTTTGGAAATCTTAACTCCTATAGTTAATGATTTACAAGAAGAATGGAGTAGAGTAGCTTTAAATTGGGCAACTACTTGTGCTGTTAGACATATAGCTTGTCGATCATTTCAAATGTTTAGATCATTATTATCAATTCTTGATCAACCAATGCTTAAAGATATGTTACATCGATTATCCAATACTATTTCTGATGATACACCAGACATTCAAGGGTTTGCAATTCAAATATTAATGACATTAAATGCTATAACAGCAGAATTGGATTCTGAAAAACTTATTGATTTCCCTCAATTATTCTGGTGTGTTACTGCATGTTTAAGTACAGTTCATGAACAAGAGTTTATTGAAGTACTTTCAGCAATGACTAAATTTGTATCTAAAATTGATTTGGATTCTCCTGATACAGTATCGTGTTTAATATCAACATTCCCACCCAAATGGGAAGGAAGATTTGAAGGATTATTACCCATAATTATGGTGGGATTAAGATCAGTATCATCATATGAACAAACCATGAAGTTTTTGAATAAATTAATTACTTTAAAAGATAGTGAAATCATTGGTCAAGGTGATGGAAGACTTTTAATAACAATTATTGCTAATTTACCCCGATTTTTACATGAATTAGACAATAAAGTCATTAGTCAAGACATTGAAAATACTGCTATGATCATTAGTTCCATGTGTGGTACTAATGGTAAAGATTCATTATCAAAGATCTTTTTATCATTAGCTAAAAATAGATTTAGATCTAAAAAGGATTTTTTGGTACAAACTATTTCCAGTATTAAGAATGTATTTTTCCCCGAATATGAAGCACAAACTCTTGTATATTTATTAGGATTTTTATCCAATAAATGTCCTTGGGTTAAAATAGAAACCTTGGGGATCTTACAATATGTTTTCCCATTAGTGGATTTACAAAGAGAAGAATTTGTTGGTATTGGAGCTGATTTGATATCTCCATTATTAAGATTACTTTTAACTGATTATGCTGAATTAGCATTAGAAGTGTTGGATGAATCCGTTAGTATTTCTGGATCTCGTTTAGATAAAGATGTTTTAAGAATGAGTTTAGGGAACTCTTCAATGAAGAAAGAATATGAAAAAACCGCTACATTATTTGGAATTCCTGAAGATAGTGGATGGTCTATTCCTATGCCGGCAGTGACATCGTCAACAACTAGAAATAATGTTCATGCTGTATTTTCCACATGTGCAGTAGCTACCATGCTTGAAGATGAAAAAGATCAACAAAATGAGGATGAAGAGTTTCATTTCCATAGAGAAGAATATTATGAACCTCCACCAGGAGATAATTCTTCAGTTAATGTTGATGAAAGAGAAGCTTCATTAAGTCATATGTGGGCAGCATTAGATGATTTTGATTCCTTTTTTACTAAAGAAAATGATAACGTTCCTATTAAAACAGGATTATATTCAGCCGCTGCCGGGGGTGTGGCCACAGGACATAATAGGAAAACCGGGAATCATCATGTTCATAGTGCATCAGTGGATACTAAAACCAGTACCAATAGTGATTCTTTGGCCCCATTGGATTCAGCACCATTTGTTTATGATAAGAAGGCATCAGTTATATTGAATAGAAGTTTGGCCAAAACTCAATCCAATGCATCATTTAAATCGAGTTTGGCGGATTCTATTGGTAATACAAACTATAGTAATGTTTCACCAGCAGTGAATGTTAATAAGAGATCATATATACCGTTTAGAGGTAGTAGGAATCCCAACAAAACCAAAGATAATACTACACCTATAATGGCATCATCACCATCATTTGATAAACAACCAGGGATTATGTCATCACCAGCGATGACGAATTCACCTTCAAGTAATGGGATTTCCAATTCAGCATTTGGATCTCAAGATACTATAACATCAGGAGCATTTGAAACCCCAACTATGTTTGATAGTATTTTAGGAGGAGGTAAAAAGAGAGCCAGAAAACCAATAAAGAATTCACCTAGTCTTCCTAGTGAAAGTGGGAAAACCAATTCAGATTCACCACCTAATCAATCACCAGGATCTACACCTAATTCAGCAGGAAACAAAGCAAAAGATAAGAAAAGGAATTCACAAAAGTTGAAGAAGTAGAAGATGGAGAAGTTGGGGAAGTAGAGTAAGTGAATAGGAGATATTGAATATAAGACAATAACAGAATAGAGTATGAAATATGTAAAGAAAAGAGAATAAAGAAAAGAGAGAATAAAGAGAGAAGACAGAATAAAGACAGAATAAAGACAGAATAAATATTGAACTTATGTAATGTCTTGATAATTGTATAACATCTTTTGACATTTTTTGATATCGACAATGAATAAATAAGGTTTAAGAGAAAATAAGTATTATGAGTAAATAAATATAATGAGTAAAGAAATGAGTAAAGAAATCTTAAACATACTCTGAGAAGATATCATTTAAAGTAATACAATAATGTCAAATAATAAAGTTAATAATCGCAAAGATAATCTAAAGAAAAGTCTCGAAGAGTCTCAAGAGTCTCAAGAAGAGTCTCAACACAATCACTACAATCACTACAATCACTACAATCACTACAATCACTACAATCTCATTACTATAATCTAAAAAGAAACACATTACTTTCTACTTCCTTCTCTGTAGTACTACACTTCTCCACTTCTCTGTACTACACTTCCCCTACTACGACTACACCTAGAAGCTCTGTGTCCTATTATACGCACATCACGTGACATGAAAATTTTTTTAGTATAGCAAACCACCATTTTTCGTTCCCTTTCTAAAATCATCTTTTATAAGTCAATGGATTAATTATGCCACCAAAAAAGAATCAAGCTCAAGGTAAACCTTCTGATAAAAATAAGGCCAAAGCCAAGACCAAATCGGCCGAGGATAAAACCTTTGGTATGAAGAATAAGAACAAATCTAAGAAAGTTCAACAACATATCAGTCAAATTCAATCCGGAGTTGATGGAGGAGCCGCTAAAAGAAAAGAAGCCGAAGCTAAAAGAAAAGCTGAAGAAAAGAAAGCTGCAGAAGATGCTAAAAGAGAAACAGCAGCATTATATGGAATTCAACAACAAAAAGTTCCCTTTGGAGTTGATCCAAAGACGATGTTGTGTGAATTCTTTAAGAAAGGATTATGTACTAAAGGTCCTAAATGTAAGTTTTCTCATGATATAAACATTGGAAGAAAAGATGCAAAGAAAGATTTATATACTGATGCCAGAGAAGAAAAAGAAGCTGATACTATGGATAATTGGGATGAAGAGAAATTAAGAAAAGTCATTTTATCTAAACATGGTAATCCTAAAACCACTACCGAGAAAGTATGTAAATATTTCATTGAAGCTGTAGAAAATGGGAAATATGGTTGGTTTTGGGTTTGTCCTAATGGAGGTAATGAATGTAAATATAGACATTCTTTACCACCAGGATTTGTATTAAAGACTAAAGAACAAAAGAAGTTGGAGAAATTAGCTGCTGATAGTGCACCAAAGATTACTTTGGAAGAATTCATAGAATTAGAAAGAGGTAAATTGGATAAAAGTAAATTTACTCCTATTACAGTTGAAAGTTTCAATAAATGGAAAGCTGAACAAAAATCTAAGAAAGAAAAGAAATCCCAAGATCTGAAAGCTAAGAAAACTGGTAGAGAAGTTATATTGGCATTATTTGCTGATAAATATTATACTGAACAAGATAATAAAGATGAATGGGATTTATCAGAGTTTAAGAAGAATTTACCTGATGCTGATGATGCCAATATAAAAGATTATGGTGATGGTACTGGGGGAGGTAATGGTGATGGTACTGAGGAAGGTAATGGTTCTGTCAATGGTTCTGTCAATGGTTCTGTCAATGACTCCACTAAAGACTCCACCAACTCCACCAACTCCACCAACAACCCTGAACCAAAACAAGTCACTGCTTAATCACATCTTTCCTATCACGTTAACGGCATTATTTAGACATTTTTTTTTTGTATATTATATATAAATATTAAAAAGTACTATCATCAGTAGAAGTAGTTTCTTTTCTCTGGTGTCTGTGTTCAAAACTCTTCAAGACTCATCAAGACTTCTCTATAATCTCCTTAATCATTTCATAACTGGTATCATAAAGATTCCCATCTTCATCAGTAAAGAATCTAACCACAGTATCAACATTCTCTAATGCTTTAATTCCTGACATGGTTCTTTCAATCCATTCTGCTCCTAATTCATCATAATCTCGTAACTCATCAAAGTTATGAGAATAATAGATATTCTGGAGATTATCTAAAAGTTCATCTCTATTGATATCATTATCTTTTCCAAACAGAGCGGTTTCGGTTATTGGTTTAGGGATTTGTGGTTTGGGGGTATTGTGATTGATTAAATCAGTATCAGTATGAACACCTTGAAGATGAGGGCCTCTTTTAGGAAGAGGTGGAGGAAGGTCATCAACTTCTTCTTTTTCATTATCATCTTTTTCGTTATCAGCATCATCTTTTTCATCACCAGCTCTACTAATATAATTTCCCTTCAAATTCATAGGCTTTTTAGGTATCTTTGGAAGACTTTTAAGTTCATCTTTACTTTTCCCACTATCAAAGGTTTGAACTGGTGCATCAGATAAATCTATCAAATCTTCAATAGAACTCTCTGATAATGATGATTCATAAGATGTTGTAGATGAAGTATCAGTATCAGTATTTCTTCGAAGTTTATGACGATATAGTTTCCGTTGATCTAACATACGATTTAATTCATTTAAAATCTTCATATCATCAACATTTGACAATGAATTAGGAACATAACGAATATAAATAGCCAATATCCGAGATGGGAAACATCGAGCTAAATCAACATATGATTCGAAATCATATTCTCCTGAATCACCAACACAAATGAATTTTTTCTCGGGGAAATCTTTTAGAATTTTATGTAAAGAAGTTTTCTTTCTTGAAGTAGATGGTTCCATTAATGAAGAAATAATGTTCCCCGTATAATGTTTCAAATGCATTGATCCTGGAGGTAAACCAACAGAAGTAAAATATTGAAGCAATGTAGGAAATAATTGCCATGGAGAATTAGAAACATAATGGAATGAAATATTCTTATGACGAATAAGACTAGAAAACCATTTCACCACTGGAGGTATATTCCATATATGGACATCATTTAATAATAAACTTGTCAACAAATCACGTTTATTACCAATGACTCCAGTAAGTTTAATAGTATCGTCAATATCACTGATTACTCCTACTCCATAATTAGGAACAAACATAACTTCTTGACATGCAAACACCTTTTCTTCCTGAGTCGCCATTACTTGAATAACAGAAGGTTTATAATCCACAATAACCGTGTTATTAAAACACCCTTGATCATCAGTCATAACGTTAAATGATTTAACTTGATTAGTATCCAAAGAATCCTCAGATCCTATAACTATAGTCAATTCAGCATTAGAAATAAACCGAGCTATGAAATAACTAAGACGATCTTTCAAGGTTTCTTCACCATTATTACTAATAGAAGATGCTGGACGAGAAGAATTTGACGTGGTTGAAGGTTTCAACAGGTTTAATGAAGAATCGGATTCTATAGATTCATTATCAGAATTATTACCCTGATCATTCAATATATCCTGTTGCAAATTGTCACTTTCCAAGTTGGAAATGGCCTGGTTAGCCGAATGAGTCGAATCATAGCGAATTATCTGTTTAATCAATGAGAATATCAATCGATTCTTTCGGGTCATTAATCCAGGACAATATAACCATCCACCAACATCTATATGATACTTCCCATCATCAGCCTTTCTAGTATAAGTAGGAAACAAAGTAATAGTAGCATCCGGAGGAACCTTCAATTTGCCTTCTTCATCATAATAAATCCTTGAACTAACGCCACTGGCTAATTGACTAACTGATCCAGTAAACCTAGGGATATACACGTCTCTAGTAGTTCTAGCTAATCCCCAAAGTCTTTGTCTTCTTGATTGATTTTCATCGTCATTGTTAACATTTGTGTTTGTGTTGGCACCATTCATATCACTATTTCGCTGAGCCATTTTTCCATATCGTTTAATCCTCCGGAGTTGATACTTGGCTTGAAGATAGTCTACTTTATTTACTGGATACTTGAACTTTAAATCACTATAATCCTTATATATTTTCACAAACGCGAGTTCTTCAACCTTACGTAATAACCTGGGAGACTTTATACGCTGAGACAAATAGGCGGAAACCAATCTTATATATGAATTACGTTTTCCACTCACTTTGGGATTGTTGTAAATGTAAAAAGATGATGCGATTTAACCCCAAAATTGATTAAATGAGTTATAATTCGCAGTGTTCTCACTCCTATTTATCGTCCAGATCAGACATAGAGAACGACTGTAAAGAACACAATTACAACACAATTACAACACAATTACAATATAAAACAACAACAACACTGCTATGTCCGTGGAAACATTATCTATAGGAAATGACTTGAAGGATTCATTTAAAATCACCGATAAATGGATAGGTAATGGAATTAATTGGTTAATAGATATTGATGAATTCTATAGAGAACGTGCAGCCATTGAAAAAGAATATTCAAATAAACTTAAAGAATTATGTAAGAAACATTTTGAAAAGAAAGCAAAGAATTCATCTCATTTATCTGTAGGTGATGAACCTCAAGTGACGCCAGGATCTTTAGAAAGTGCATCGTTAGTGATGTGGAATGAAGCCTTAACTCAAACCGAACTTATAGCTGATGAAAAAGCTCTGTTAAGTAAAGAATTCCAAAGTAAAGTTGGGGATAATTTAGTGACGTTAAAATCAAGATGTATGAACATTCGTAGTCAGATTGTTGCTGTACATGATAATTTAAAGCTGGAAAAGACTAAAGTTGAAGATGATGTTACCAAGAGTAAGAAGCATTATGATTCTTTATGTTCTAGTACTGAAAGTGCTAGACAAAAGACGGAGAAATCACTGAATGAAAAGCATGAGAGGAAACTTCATGAAAAGGAAGTGGAAATGAATATTGGTAAGAATGATTATTTGATGAAAATTAATATTGCCAATAGAAATAAGGATAAATTCTATTATCAAGATATTCCTGAAGTTTTAGATTATTTCCAAGAATTGAATGAATCTCGTGTAGCTTTAGTTAATAAAGTATTGAAGAATGCTTCCATTATAGAAAGAAATTCTAATGATAGAATCAAGGAAAAACTCTTTACTATAGATTCCACCATTGATCAAAATAATCCCAAATTAGATACTGCTATGTTTATTAAACATAATATAATTGATTGGAAAGAACCTAGTGATTTTTACTTTATTCCTTGTGATATTTGGCATGATGATGAATCTTTAGTTACTAAATCACCAGAAATCGATACTTTGAAGAAGATATTAAATCAAAGTTCTAACGATTATTCCAGATTAGAAGAATCTTGTTTACAATTGAAACAAAGATTAGAAGAATCTGTGGCTGATAGACATAAAGATAAAGATAATTTAACATTAAAATTTGATAATAAATTATCAACATCAATTCGATTATTACTTCAATTCATGAATGAAGATAATCAAAGAGTTAAACATGAAGTTATAATTGAATTAATTCAAAATTTTGCTGGTGATCAAGATTTAAGTTATCAAGAACAAGTTAAAGTTAAAAAGTCTAAATTTGGCTTCTTAAAGAAGAATAAATCAAGTAGTGCTGGCGCCACTAATGAAGATGGAGGAAGTGATACTCATTCATTGCATACAGTTAAATCAAATCATAGTCAAAAAACTATTGGATCCAATAGTGGATTATTCAGTTTACGTAGAAATCGAGGTAAGTCTAATGCTTCATCAATTGGTAATGGTAATAGTAATGGTGATGTAATCACTGGTACAGCATTATATCAATATGATGCCACCGGAGATGATGAAGCTTCATTATCACCAGGAGAACAATTTACAGTCATTGATGAAGATGATGGCTCTGGTTGGACTATGATTCATTTGAATAATGGTAGTGAAGGATTAGTCCCCACAAGTTATATTCAAGTCCAAAAACCAAGTCCTTCCACAACAACAACTCCCAAGAAATCAGCTCCTCCAGCAGTGGCTCCTAAAAGAGGAGCTAAACGAGTTCAATATGTACAAGCATTATATTCTTATACTGCCGATGGAGATGATGAAATCAGTATTGGAGCTGGTGATAAGATTGTGTTAATACAAGAAGATACTGATGGAAGTGGATGGACAGAAGGAGAATTAAATGGTAATAGAGGATTATTTCCTAGTAGTTATGTACAAAAAGTATAACAGTAATAATTATGATAATAATTATAATAATATATTTTATATTTTATATTTTATAATAAAAGTCTCTAAATTTACATAAAATATCAACCCATTTATCTCATCTATAGTTTACAAAATGATATATGTATGTATTAAGTTATAAACTATTATACTGTTTACAATAGAAAGTGATCATAAAAGACCATTTTCTTTGGAAAAAAAAGGGATAAAAAGGATGATATATAGTGGCTTCATTAGTCTACCAAACTTCAAATAATTTAATGGTTTTCACCTGGGAATTCGAAAACAACTTGTTTACCAGTTAATTTACCGTATAATTGTTGGAAAGAATCTAATTTATAGTCAACAGCAGTAGCATCTTTAGAATCTAATAAAACTTTGTGGATTTTGTTACCACCAACTAAGTATCTGACTCTTTTACCGACGATTTCAGTTGGGAAAACTAAATCTTCCAAGATTTTGTCATGAACAGCAGTTAAAGTTCTAGATCTTGGTCTCTTTTGAGATTGTTTAGAACCTCTAGCTGGTTTTGGTAAGATTCTTCTTTCAGCTAAAAACACAACATGACGATCTGGGAATTTCTTTTCTAATTCTCTGGTTAATCTGATTTGAACTTTGTGGAATCCTAATAATGATGGTGGTGGAATGAACACAGCTAAAGCTTTTTTACCTCCATTGACATCAATTTCTTTGATGCTCTTGAATTGTAATGGTCTTAAATCAGCCTTTAAGTCTGGTTGAGCTTCTAATTCAATAAAAGCTTGAGCAACTTGTAATTCTAATTCACTTGGTTTTTCGGATAAGATCTTGCTGGCAGCTGACATCTTTGGTCTATATAGAATCGAGTATTAAAATAATTTAATTATTGGTGAAATTTTTTTTTTGGTTTAGGTGAGAAAAATGAGAGTGAAAAATTTCGAAGCGTGTGTGCAGGAGATGGACCCAGATATGTATCATGTGACCGAGTGACTGTTTTTTTGATCTCATTTCTGTTTCGCTCTCTCTCTTAGAGAGAGAAAGAGAGTGAGACCGGTTTCTGATTACATAAACATTACATAACCAAGCATGATGTAATTCTCGGATTCTCCTCTTCCTCATTATGGTTTAGGAGAAATCTATGTTTCTTCAACGCTTAAACTATTTAAACCCCAGAAAATCCTCAATTAATTATCTAAGAAATAATCTTCGATTAAAATCTTATCAATTCAATTCTACTTTAAGTGTTAATAATTTCCGATTTTATTCTTCTACAATGTCATTAGTTGAACAAGCCAAAAAATTAGCTGCTTATAAGGCAGTTGATGAAAATTTCCCTAAAAATACTAAAGTGGTTGGTATTGGATCAGGATCCACTGTAGTTTATGTTGCTGAAAGAATTGGTCAATTGAGTAATAAAAAAGACTTTGTATGTGTTCCAACCGGGTTTCAATCTACACAATTGATTATTGATAATGGATTAAATTTAGGTTCAATTGAACAATATCCTGATATTGATATTGCCTTTGATGGTGCTGATGAATGTGATACAAAATTGAATTTAATTAAAGGTGGTGGTGCATGTTTATTCCAAGAAAAGTTGGTTGCAGGATCGGCTGAAAAATTTGTTGTTGTAGCTGATTATCGGAAAAGATCTCCTGAATTATTAGGAACTAATTGGACTAAAGGAGTTCCTATTGAAGTTGTACCTAATTCATATGTTAAAGTTACTAAAGAATTAGAAAAATTAGGATCTACCAATGTTATTTTAAGATCAGGTGGATCTTCAAAGGCAGGCCCGGTTATAACTGATAATAATAACTTTTTAATTGATGCCGATTTCGGGAAAATCGACAATCCTTTAAAATTACATCATAGTATAAAGGCCATCTGTGGTGTGGTTGAAACAGGGTTATTTTGTGATATGGCTATTAAGGCTTATTTTGGTGAAGAGAATGGTGAAGTTGGTTTATTGGAGATTTAGTGGGGTTTGAATAATTCCGTCAATATTACATTTATATATATATATATAGATCAATCTATATATAGGAAAGGGTATAAAGATCTACTCAAGTTTAGACTTTCACTCATAAAAGTAGTTACAGTGTAATGTTTCATTTCTCTACTTATATTAGTTGTCATCAATTTGTTTGAATTTGTTTGAATTTGTTTGAATTTGTTTGAATTTATTTGAATTTGTTTCACATTATTTCACATTATTTCAATTTGTTTCACCCTATTCAACTCTGCCTCCCTTACTTACTATTACTAGAAATCCAATTCAATGTTTCTACTAATCCTGTACCATTTATAGCAATAGTTGGTATAACTGACCAAACATGATTTCCTGGTAAATTATTCAAATCAAATTTCTCAATTAATTCTTTAGGTTTAATAGCTTCAGGTACATCTTGTTTATTAGCTAAAACAATTAATAAACAATCACTCAATTCTTTATCAGAAATGACCCGTAATAATTCTTTTTTACTTTCTTCCAATCTATTAGTATCAGCAGAATCAACCACATAAATTAATGCATTAGTCCCTGTGAAATAATGTCTCCACAAAGGTCTAATTCTCTCTTGTCCACCACAATCCCATACAGCAAATGATACATTTTTGTGTTTGACAGTTTCAACGTTAAATCCTACTGTTGGAACGGTTTGACTTGTCTTTCCCAATTTCAATTTATATAAAATTGTGGTCTTACCGGCATTATCAAGACCCAACATTAATATTCTCATTTCCCGGTTTTTAAAGAGTTTTGACTATGATTATGTTAGTAATTACAATTGATGATGATAATGATGATGATGATGATTACAATTGATGATCATGATTTATATCATCTCTTTCTATCTATCACTATATATAAATAGTCTATATTATCACATACCATAAGAAGCCCCATGATGAATTATTTGAATGTGTTAAAGGTTAGTGAACTTTTTTTTTCTCGTGGTTAAATCGCGTTATATAAATAATGTCAGAAATTTAGACGATATTTTAAAAATTAATTTTCAATTTTCTTTATTGGGAAATCAAATTATAATGCTAAACTTTAGACAACGCGTTAAAACATTAAAAGGGTGCAACGATTTACTAACGATTCATTATGAGGATATATTTTATTCTTTAACATTATTTTCATTCTTTAACATTATTTTCATTCTTTAACATTATTTTTATTCTTTAACATTATTTTCATTCTTCAACATTATTTTCATTCTTTAACATTATTTTACAACCTTACATCATTTTACAACTTTACATTATTCACTTTCCTGATTTAGACTTGTGAGTTTTGTTAGCTTTAATTAATCTTTCTAATGAAAGTTTAACATCACCATTAGTAAAATGATCAAGATTATAATATTTAGGAGCAAATTCTACTAACCAACGAGGATTAACACTAGTAACAGTTCTAATATAATTCTTGGAGGTTAACACAAATTCATTATAAATTACCCATTCATTATCAAAATTTAATACTGAAGATGGATGAATTAATACATCTTGATTATCTTTAATAGTTAAATAATTATTTTTATTACTACCAGATTTCTTTTTAGCTACTTGCATAAAGAATCCAGCAGCTAAAGCCTTTTTAATATTTTCCCAATAATGTTTATCATTAAAATCAGTTGAATTTAATTCAATTTCATATTTAATCATTAAATTTTTCAATTGATTTCTTACATTTTTACCACTCATTAATGATCGATAATTTAAAAAATTCTCTTTACACCATTTAGGATCTTGTCCATTTTCAAGAAATTCAAAATAAACATTTAAAAATGTTAAATGATCACCATCTTTATGACTAAATGAAAGTTTAATTTCATCAGCCAATTTTTTATTATGAATTGGTCTAACAAATATATTGGGTACCGATAATAATGATACTATAGTTAATATTTCATTAGAACATTTAAACCCTACAGATCCAATTAATAATACTGCTAACATAGGATCCAATGGGAAATTAGATGATAATCTCCCCAAGGGTGTTAAATCACCTTCATCATTAAGACAAGTTAAATAATTCAATTCTTCTAAAGCTCTCATCATAGTTTCAGGAGCTGGAGGATCCATAAAATCAAAATGAACCAAATCATCAATTCCTAATTTCTTCAATTCTAATACCGTGGAACTTAAATTACTCCGAAGAATTTCTGGATAACTTTGATCAATTAATTCCTTTTTAAATGCTTCTTCTGTATATAATCTAAAACATTTACCTGGTCTAGTTCTACCAGCTCTACCAGCTCTTTGTTGAGCCGATGCTTTAGATATAGGTGATACTAATAATGATTCCACTCTTATTCTTGGATTATAAACTTTCTGTTTGGAGAATCCAGGATCAACTACATAAACCACTCCATCAATGGTTAATGAAGTTTCAGCAATATTTGTAGATACAATACATTTTCTTCCAATTCTACCATTTACTGATTCTGGAGCTGGTTCAAAGATCTTTTGTTGTTGTTGTGGTGGTAATGATCCATATAATGGGTAACATCTCATAGGACCACAATTTTGTTCTCTTACTAAAGCATCAGATTCTAAAGAAATCTTTTTAACTGCATCTTCAATTTCTTCTTCACCAGTTAAAAATAAAAGAATATCTCCTTCATCTTCAGTAGCATGAATTTGTAATACTGTTCTTATAGCTGAATCCAAATAATCTTTTTGATATTCTGGAGTATAATAGATTTCCACCGGATGAGTTCTACCAGGAACTGTTAATAAAGGACATTTGGTGAAATAGTTTTGAAATTTCTCGGATTCTAAAGTAGCACTCATTACAATAATCTTTAAATCCTTACGTCTTTCAATTAATCGTTTTAATAATCCCATTAAAATATCTGTGGCTAATGTTCTTTCATGGGCTTCATCCAATATAATACATGAATATCTCGATAAATCTCTATCTTCCATGGCTTCTCTTAATAACATCCCATCAGTCATATACTTTAAAATGGTTTTATTACTAGTTTTATTTTCAAATCTAATATTATAACCAACTTCTTCTCCTAAAGTACAATCCATTTCATCAGCAACTCTGGCGGCAACTGACATGGCAGCCACTCTTCTAGGTTGTGTACAAGCCACTTGAGTTCCTTGTAAATGAGGTAAATCATCATATAATACAAATTGGGGGATTTGTGTAGTTTTACCTGATCCAGTTTCCCCTACAAACACCATGACTTGATTTTCATGAAAGATTTTTAAAAATTCATCTCTTTGTTGATGAACCGGTAATTTTCTTTTAATTGATAAAATATCAATATATTTAGGGGTAAATAAATTCCCATTGAATGGATTATGTTTAGCATCTTCTAGTTTATTGGCTTGAGCCGCTGTGGTTTGATGTCTAATCAATCCAGCAAATTCTTGTTGATGAGTGAATTCTAAAGGTTCCTCATTATAGGATTTTTTGGTGAGTTTACTTTCAGCATCTTTGGCGATATCTTCTGCAGTTTCCAATTTGATCTTTTTGAACTGTCTATCTGACATTATGGGAATAGTTAAAGAGATTGATTTTTTTGCTCATCGCGAGAAAAAAAAAATAGAGGGTGAAGATTACTATAGGAGAAGAAGTACCGGGCCAGGCCAGGGCCAGACCACCGCTAGACCACCGCGAATGTACTTTTCCTCTCCCACAAAACCTCTTCACCTCTCTGCCCCACTCGCGCTATTAGGAAATCCTGTCATACCAGGCCCGTCCCAGCACCGCGCCAATTTCACTACTCACTATAAGGCGGGCTCTATTACTCTATTAAGAAAGCACCAATCTAAACGTTTATGAGATCCATGCTATTACTATATGAAGGCTGCAAAAGTGACTGTTTTTTTTTTTCTTTTCTTTTAATAGATATATCATTTGCTGTTTGCTTGAACAATTGTAATTTCTACTACGCTTTTCTTTGTACTAACTTCGCCATGTCTTGCTTCGGTCATGCCTCAACTATCACCAAAAATTTTCTTGTTTTAGTTGCTAGAAATTTTTCGAACGACGTGCCTGTACCATATTTATGTTTGACATTTTTTTTTTTTTTGTTCTCTCTGTCGGATCCATTTCTCCGACGTCTCTAATCTAAGGCGTCTCTTTCATCAACGGCTATAATCAATTTCTATAGTTTAACCTTAAAATACCTCTACAACCCCTATAATTTTCTTTTTCCCCCTTTCCTTCTCAACATTTCTAAACAACGTCATACGTGCCGATACATAGAGTATAAAAACGTCGATCTTTACATATATTTCCTTTGCCTTACGGTTGTCTTTATCAGTCGGTGGTAAGGTTATAACCCCACATTCTATATCAAGAAATCCATACAGCAACAAGAAAATTGATTTTCCATCCTGCACATAGGTCCCTACCAGCAACGCACTGCATAGGGCACCGTGCCCTGCACACGGAGTTAGGGCTTCCGCTTAAATCCAGCATAGGACGGCATATAGACCAGGTTTCTGGCGCTAAATTGTTCCACCGATCCGGGATAGTGAGGCTTTGATCCGGTATATATTCTGTTCCGGTACACAATCGAAAGCTATTTTTCTTTATTCGCTTATGATTTTGTTGTTCCGATAATTATCGCTGCCAGAGCAAAATTTTTACTGTTATATAAATAAATTTTCTGCCTTAAAAAACGGATTTTTTTTTTTTGATTCTTTCTTTTTTCCTTTATAACAATATAAACTGTTTTTTTAAGAAAAAGATTTCTGTTTTATTTTTTTAATTTTCAATAGTTGGAAACGTTTTCATCTTTTCATATATTTTGTATTATATTTCCATTTGCATTGATATATTATGAATCTACTGCATAGAGTTGTGGCCTCAACTAGTTATTTACCGTGTAGGTTAGGAATAAGAGCTTATTCCAAATCTTCTAAAGCCTACTCAACCAAGACATTTGAATTTGAAGATGGGGCTTTTGGTGGTAATGTTGGCGGTGGTAACGTTGGTGGTGGTAATAACAGTGGTAATAGAGGTAATTCCAAGTCTAAAAAGCATGTTAAAACTAATCCAACTAGATCAAAGAAAATCAATAAACAAATTGGTATTGCTCCTTCAGCTGATCAAATTGATGTATTACAATCTAGTGAAGTTCCTAGCTCCAGATTGTCAAGAATTTTCCATTATGGATCCTTGGCTGCTGGTATGGGATTAGGTATGGCTCAACAAGGGATCAAGCATTATACTGGAAAGAATTCTAATACTCCAATGACTCTTAAATCATTATTTTTATCACCTCAAAATATCGAAAGAATGGCTAGAAAATTTAGTCAAATGAGAGGAGCTGCTTTAAAAATTGGTCAATTAATGTCTTTCCAAGATAATGCCATTTTGCCTAAAGAAATTCAACAGATTTTATTAAAGGTACAAAATTCGGCTCATTACATGCCTTATAACCAATTAAGTAAAGTTATGGTGGGTGATTTAGGTGGAAATTGGAGAGAAAGATTATTCACCTCTTTTAATGATATGCCTATGGCTGCTGCTTCCATTGGTCAAGTTCATGAAGCCGTTACTCAAGATTTAACTCCTGTAGTGGTTAAGGTTCAATATCCAGGAGTGGTGGATTCTATTGATGCTGATTTAAACAATATTTTAATGTTATTGACTGCATCATCATTATTACCGGCTGGGTTATTTTTGGATAAAACCATTGCCAATGCTAGATTAGAATTAAAATGGGAATGTGATTATATCAGAGAAGCTCAAAATTTAATTAGATTCGAACATATGGTTAAAGATTATCCTGAATTCAAAGTGCCAAAAGTTTATCATAATTTATGTGGAGAACATGTATTAACTATGGAAAACTTAAGAGGTACTGAAATCATGAATGGTAATTGGGATCAAGAAACTAAAAATTGGATCGCTACTAATATCATGAAATTATGTCTTTTAGAAATTAAAAAGTTTAAGTTTATGCAAACTGATCCTAATTGGGCCAACTTTTTATATAATGAAGATACTCGTCAAATTGAATTACTTGATTTTGGTGCTGCAAGAGATTTTAATGATGATTTTGTTGAAAATTATATTGAAATCTTAAGAGCTTCCATTAAAAAGGATAGAAAGAAAATTGAAGAATATTCTAAAAAATTAGGTTATTTAACTGGTTTAGAATCATCCCAAATGATAAAATCCCATGTTGATTCCGTTATTGTATTAGGAGAACCATTTGCTCCTGTTAACAATGGTGGTAATACTTTTGATTTCCAAAATCAAACCGTTACTGATAGAGTTAAAGAAAATATCGGTATTATGTTAAGCGAAAGATTAACTCCTCCTCCTGAAGAAACTTATTCTTTGCATAGAAAATTAAGTGGTATCTTTTTATTATGTGCAAGACTTAATGCTCAAGTTCCATGTCAACAATTATTTGAAGAAATTATTGGTCTTGATTAATGATAATGTATGTTATAACTATTTGTGGTTTTTTTTTTTTTTAATTTTATTAATTTTTATTAATTTTTATTAATAACTATTACTTTTTAATGATGTTAATTGTTTAATTATCTTTTTTTGTTACGTCGATTATGATGTTTACGTTTTAACTTTATTTCAGTTCATTTCCTGTGTTTATTTGATTATGTTTAGTATGTCTTAAATGGCTGCTAAAGTTTTTTAATGACTTTTTATGACCCTTTTCTTGTACAAAGAAAATCACAAAGATAATAACATTTCCCACTTAATAATTAATTTTATGAAAAGTGCAACTTAGATTTAGATTTAGATTAGATTTAGATTTTTTTTTTTATGATTAAAAATATATTACAATGTACTTTACTTTAGCAACATACTTTTCTTTCTCTATTCTCTTTACATATGATTATATAGTTCTCGCGCATCACCATAATTAAAACTAACTACTATACTTGCTAGTATTAATATCCTAATTATACACAGTATAATTCCTTTTCTTTATGACAAATTATGGTCTGATAAATAAGGATAAATCGGTAGGTGATGACGATGAAAACATCCAATTACTATTGGAAAATAATTCTGCTAAACGATTTAGAAACTTTCAAAGAACAAGTTCAGTAATATTACCCAATACTGGGGAAAGAGTTCAAGGACGAGTATCTTTTTCTAATACATCAGATAATTCCAATTTTGAAAGTTTTAATAATAACATTGGATTAGATAATCATTCATCACCTTATTCAACATTTCAAAATCCTGATATTAATGGTAATACCGATTCTAATCCTCGATCCCCAGTAAATGAAATACTGTCATTATTGCATGGTGATTTCACCCCATTAAATAAATTTAAAATATTGGCCCATTATTTGTATCATTATTTGATTGATATTTATTATAATGAAATATTTAGAAATGTGGTTAAATGTTCATTAACTTATTTAATTGCTTCTTTAGCCGTTTATTGGCAACCATTTCATAAATTTTTAGGTGGTTCTGATTTTAAACATGTTGTTTGTACTGTGGTTGTATATTTCCATCCGTCTAGATCAAAAGGTTCCATGCATATTACTTTGTTATACGTTATAATATCTTTGACATATAGTTTTGTTATCTCCTTTGGATGTCGATATATATCAACATTTTTCTTTAAACGAGGTCAAGCTGAAATTAGTTATGCTGTTGATCTAATTATATCATCAACTGCATTGGGAGTGGTGGCTTTCATGAAGCAAAAGATTAACAAAGAAACTTTTAATACTGCTTGTTCTTTGGCATCGATTTCAATAGTAGCAAGTGTCATTAAGGAAGGTAGTATGAATAGTGCTGTAATTCCACTTGATCGATTGAAATCGACTTTGTTGATTGTTGTCTCTGGTTGTGCTATATCGGTGATAATCTGTTACACAGTATGGCCTCAAACGGCTGAAATAGCCTTAAAGAAAGATCTAAATGAATCTTATAATATCATGTCTTCATTATTATCTTTAGTTGCTAATAAGTTCTTAACTGGAGAGAAATTAACTCCTCAAGATAATGAATTGTTTAATAAAGCTCAAAAGAATATTGCTAGTTTAACTAAAAATTTGGAACAAACTAAATATGAATTATTTGTGAAGGGTCAAGAGAAAAGATGGGATAAATTAAATGAATTAGTTAATACTACCATATCTTTATCTACTCATTTACATGCATTAAGAAGTTCAGTAGAAATGCAATGGAAATTATTACATGAATCCCAAGGTCAAAATGAACCTAATAGTACATTTAATCATGATTCTTCAGTTTCTTCATTGAAGAGTTTAGAATCAAATGCAATAAATATATCTTATTCAGTGGAAAATCTCGATAAAATTAATACTTCAAGTAATAATACTAATGAAGTCAATAATGAACTTGATTATGTTGCTATAAATTCAGCACAAATATTTGACTTATTTGTCTATTATTTATCACCATCGATGAAAGCATTTATATTCACCATAAAGAATATTTTGAGTGAAGTTCCTTTTAAAGAACATAAAGTTAATACAAAAATCCATCAATTTATAAAGACTTCTAAATTTCAAAAATCTTTATCTATTGCTATTGATCTTTTCAATGAAAAACAAATCAATTCTTTTGATAAATTGTATAATCAAGAAATATTTAAAATCAATCCCAATTCGGATTTCTTATTCAAATCCGATTTAGAAGAAGTTACCGCTTGTTGTGGGAACTTTTCATCTTTATTAAAGTTATTTGGTAAAGAGTTATTACAATTTTTAGTATTAATGGAAAATTATGAAAAGAATTCATTCCAAGAAGCATCATGGAATTGGCTTCGATTTTGGGAATCCAAACCTGAAAAATCCCATAAAATCAATGATACTTCAAATATTCATGATGCATTATTAACATTACAAAGTCAATATAATGTTCATGAAGATAATTTTAACACCAATAGAGTTGATTATTATGGTCATCGATTATGGCATCATTTGAAAGTGTTTAGAAGAACCGATGTTCAATTTGGTATCCGTGTAGGATTGGGAGCGTTTGTGTTATCACTTTTTGCCTTTTATCCAAAGACTAAATTCTTATTTAATAACTGGAGAGGTGAATGGTCATTAACTATTTATTGTATAATGATGAATAAATCATTAGGAGGAACATCCATGACGGTTAAATGGAGATTCATAGGAACATTTTTAGGGGCTATACTGGCATTAATAGTATGGAAATTGTTTGATGGAGATCCAATTGCATTAGCTCTTTCCGGATTCTTGTTTTCTATGCCCTGTTTTTATATTCTTATCTATTGGAAAAGAAACAATGCATTTGGAAGATTTATATTATTGACTTATAATTTAACTGCCTTATATTCATATACCATGGAATTACATGATTCAGAAGATGGTAAAGAAGGTGGGGATTCTCCATTGATATCAGAAATAGCATTCCATAGGTTTATTTCTGTGTCTGTAGGGATTATCTGGGCTTTAACCATGGCATCAGTATTTATTCCTAATAGTGCTAGATCAAGGTTAAAACTTGGATTAACCATATTATGGCTTAGAATTGGGGTCATTTGGTATAGTGATCCTCTAGATTATACTTATGATGAACCTACAGGTAACCATAAACTCATCAGTCTTAAAGGAGAAACAGGATTAAATGGATTATTAAGTGAATTAGAAGTATTATTAAGACAAGCTCCTTTAGAATTTAGATTAAAGGGGAAATTTCCTAAATCTCACTATGAAAAGCTTTTAAACTATACTTCCAATATCATTGATGCTCTTCATAATATGATTCTTATGATTGAAGTTGATCCTATATTACTGTCTAATGAAGAATATGTCATCAAATACATTGAATCAGAACGACATGAATTGGAACATCGTATCTTTCTTATATTTTATATGATAGCCAGTGCCATGAAATTAGGGTTTCCACTACCCAACAAACCAGCATCTACTGAACATGCAAAAGATCGCTTATTATACAAATTAAGTGAAATTAGATCTAATTCGGTTAATAATGATCAAGTTTCCTTATCAAATGAAGATTATGTATTACTATATTCTTATCTTTTGGTGACGTCAACCTTGACTCAAGAATTAGATAAGATTATTCAGGTCATTATTCAATTAATGGGTGATATTTCTGAAGAGATCTTTCAACTTGTGTGAGATATAGGAATAGTTATTTATATTTATGTTTATATAAAGATTCATATTCATATTTATATAGGGAAATATTGGTCACCGCGCACGACGTTCCATCATAATCATCATCACTTTTTCGCGTTTAAAATGTTCAATTTCTCATATTTTACATTACTTTTCTTTCTTAACTTATTTATTATGTCTTTTGAGGCTGAAGGTCCCGTGGGCCAATACATCAAACCGATATTAAAAAGAGAAATAATCAATAGATATAATCTTGCTGATGATACTGCCAGTGATGTATCAGAATATATTCTTGTATTGGTTGCTGGTAACAAAACCCCAAGTGAAATATGTGCTGAAGTAAAAGACTTGGTTGACACCAATATTGAAGAGGAGTTTTTTGAGTCGTTGTTTGGGGAAATCAAGAGGTTAATGGATGAACATGCCAAAGCTCCATTAAATGAGCAAGAACAGGCTCAACCAGTGGAACAACAACAGGAACAGCCACAAGAACAACAACAACAACAACAACAAGAACAACAGCAACAGCAACAACAATACCAACAACAATACCAACAATCGCCACAAATGGAAGATGATTCTATGAGAACTGAAACTTTCCCAACAGATCAATCAGGATTTTCATTTAATGCCCCTCCACCAATGCCAGGGTTTGATTTCCCTGATCCTCGTATGTTTGCTAATGCCCAAAGAGGTGGCATGGGCGGTGGTCGTAATAAGTTTGGCCGTGGTGGCGGTGGTGTTGGAAAGAATAGAAATGGAGGCAAAAAGTCTTTTGGTATTCAAAACCAAGCTAACTTTCACAAGGCTTTAAATATGGCTAATGATGAAGCCAAACAACCATTTATTCCTCCAGTACCAAAAGGAAGATGTCCTGATTTCCCTGGTTGTACTAATAAAGAATGTAAATTGGCTCATCCAACTAAAGTATGTTTTGGATATCCAAATTGTCCTAATCCACCAGGAACTTGTAATTTCTTACATCCAAGTCAAGATGGTGAATTGATGGCAAAATTAGAACAATCTAAACAGAAATATTTGGAAGAAAAAGAACAAAAAATGATGAATCGTAACAATAGACCTCCAGTTGAAGTCGCTGGTACTATTGGTATTTGTAAGTACGGTGCATTATGTTCCAAGGATATTTGTCCCTTTGGTCATCCAACTCCTGCAAGTATTGAAGCTAAAGTTATGGAATTATTTTGGTGTGAAGATGGTAAACAATGTACTAATGGTAGTTGTCGTAAAGCTCATCCATCTCCAGGTTATTTAGCTCCACCACCACCAGAACCTAAACCTAAACCAAAACCAATCATTGAACATACTTTAGAACAATGTAAATTTGGTTCTGCTTGTACCAATTTGAAATGTCCTAAAAGACATGCTACTTCTTTAGTAGCTTGTAGAGAAGGTGCTAATTGTACAAGAATTGATTGCTTTTTTTCACATCCTATTGATGAAGATTGTAGATTTGGTGTTGGATGTAAAAACAAAAATTGTATGTTTAGACATCCTGAAGGTAGAAATCTTAATGCCAATATATGGGTTAATGAAAGTGGTGATAACAACAATGATCAACAGAATAATTTTACTGTTAATGATGACCAAAGATCGGAACAACCCGTTCCAATGGTTTAAGTTTTGTATATTATTAGTATAAAGATTATATAACAAAGAAAAAGAAAAAAAGAAAAAAAGAACAAAAAAAAAAAGAACAAAAGAAAATAGCAAAAGTTAAAGCAAAAGTTTAAGTTTAAGTTTAAGTTTAAGTTCAAGCTGAGCTGAAAGCTAAAAGCTAAAAGCTAAAAGCAAAATGCTTTCAAGAAAAAGGAGAATAACGAGGTAACGATTACTGTAATTAATGACTAAGTCTTTATAACTGTATATAGAGGAGTGATGATTTACGAATAGATAGATCTGGAATTAGTATTCCCGCTCTTACCTGTTGTGTTATGTTCTCTGATGTCTGTTCTCTGATATCTGTTCTCTGATTGAATTATTCTCTACTATTAGTGTACGCTTTGAACACTAAATTCAACTACAATGTTATTATTTAAAAAATATATTATTAAAATTTATATATTAATATACAAATTAATATCTTCTCTTACCAGCGTGAGCTTCATCAGCGTAGACATCTAATGGAGATGGAGCTAATGGAACTTCAGCCCATAAGTTAGGGGTTAAGAAACCGTAAGTGTTACCAAGAGCAGAGAAAGCAGCTTTTAAGGTGTTTTCAGTAGTTCTAGTAGAACCAGAAGAGTTAATGAAAACATCTTCAACACCAGCTAATTGCATTAATCTCTTGACAACTGGAGAAGCAACAATACCTTTACCTCTTGGAGCTGGGATTAATCTAATGGTAACAGAACCACATTTACCAGAACATTTGGTTGGTAAAGTGTGAGGAGCACCTAAGTTAGAACCCCAATAACCTTTTCTGATTGGAACAATAGATAATTTGGCAATAACAATGGCAGCTTTGATGGCAGAAGCAACTTCTTTAGCGGTCTTGATACCTAAACCAATGTGACCGTTAGAATCACCAATGACAACAACAGCTTTCATTCTAGTTCTTTGACCAGCTCTGGTTTGTTTTTGGACGGATCTGATCTTCATAACATCATCGTTCAAGTTTGGTAATAATTGATCAATGACTTGGAATTCCTTAACTGGTAAAGAGTGTAAGTAAATTTCTTCAAGAGAAGTAACTTTACCTGCTTTCACTAATCTACCTAATTTGGTGACTGGAGTCCATCCTTTTTCTTCATCTCTTCTACCTCTTCTTGGTCCTCTTCTAAAGTTTCTTCTTGGAGCTTCACTCATTTTATATATATTCTAAATTTGTCGGAATGTTACGTGGAAAGCCGGGGTGTTGGATTTCAATCGACAAAAAAAGTGTAATAAAGATTTTTCAAAAAATTTTTCAAGTTTAAAGTAACAGTGCGATTCTGATGATGTTACACAAAATGCTAAAGCCGGTTAACTAGGGCTAGAGCCCTAGTCGCGTCACCAACTCCCACACCCAAACACCCATAGTCGCAACTTGGTCACGCCCATCTCTGGAAAAGTTGATTGATAAAAAGATCCATTGGTGACATTGATAATAATAATTAATGATATTGGTATAATACAGTACGATGAGAAAAGTAGATATTCTTCTTTGAATCCGTTTCCAATTGTTTTTTCAGCCGTTTTAAGACGTGTTATTGATATAAATTAGCTCATATCCTGTATATAAACCACCCTCACAATCATTGATTTAGCAATTAATCAACTGATATCCCTTAAACTATAAATTGGAATCAATTCTTCATAATTGATAATTTACAAAGTATATTTTTAAAAGTGAAAAATTAAATAAAATGTCATCTTACGCTAAAGCCGCATCTAAAGCAGGAGTTGGAGCTGAAAAGCCACCACAAGTCGATAGTGTTAAACAAACCTCTAGTCCTCAAGGGAGTGTTGAAGTTGTTCCTGAAGACAAGTTACCAGAATATGAAGGTAAGACCCCAAGTGGAAAGGCACCAGTTGAAGACTTTAGTGAAGAAGTCAAGAAGGCCAAAGAAACTAGTGAAAAGAAGAGTAATGAGTGTTTCAATAAACTTTATGAGAAGTTAAGCCAAGGATATAAGGACAGTTCGGATTTCATTGGTAAAGTTGGAATTAAGTCTAAGAAACAAGGGAAATTAGCCATTGAAAAGACAAGCAAAGAATTGCAAAATCCAGTTGTTCTTATACAATTGTTGGTTGGTGCCACTGCTGGGGTTTGTGGATATTTTGGATACTTGGAAAGAAATAGAATTGACTATTCTAATAAGGTCACCTTAGGATTACATAGTGCAATTTTGACTGGATTAGTATTAATTGATGGTGCTCTATTCACCAATTATTATCCAAAGTATAAGAAGGATTAGATATTGAGTATGTAGATAAATATTGAATGGATAATGAGATGAGCTTGGTAATGATATCAGGTCTCAAATCAAGTGAGACATTTGTAGACAATTTGTAGTGAAGAGAATGATAAGAGAGTCTGTGATAAGAGAGAGTGTGTGTGTGAGGAATGATAAAGAAGTGGTACAACAATAATAGAACATTAATAAAACAATAAAAGAGAACCATTAATGGATGATTAATAAATACTACTTCAAATACTAATATTCACAATATCTTTTAGTTATCAAGTTGTAACTCAAAATCACTTAGTATCATCAATATTGCAAATACTATAAAATAGTATACAGTCACCAATAAACATAATCAAAGCCCCACATCATCTATAATTAACACACCCTATAATTAACACATCTATAATTAACACATGTATCATTACCTCATGGATCAGTACCTTATGTATCATTACCTTACATATTCACCACATACCATTACTGAATGACCAACCCAGCCTTACGTTCTTCCTCATCACCTATCGGCTGAACCTTCGGAAAACTAAAATGAAGTGTTTGTACTGTTTTGGAAATTCAACGCAATGGTTAGCTAATAACAACACAAATATGCACAGATGTTTAAATGGATTTAGCCGGGTCCGAATGTCCACGGTGACCAAATTGGGAAGTACAAGCAACAATAATAATTAGGAACAATTACAACAATGGGGTTATAACCACTGACCACAACTCCGCTCTCAGTTATTTCCGAAAGATGCTTTGAACGAATAAAAGAAAAAGGTTAAAAAAAAAAAAACCTTTGTAAAGAAACATACCGCAAAGTAGAGATCAAAAATAGAAGGAAATAAATAGATAATACATGTTGTGCATTTTTTTTTGTGTCATTTTTTCCATACTCGTTATATGGCTTTAGTAAGGAAGCATTAAGCAGATTCAGTCATTAGCAATGCATATGTTGACTATTAATGGTAACATAGTGCTTTATAATAATAATAATAATAGTAAAGGAAAAAAAAAAAAAAAAAAAAAAAAAAAAAAAAAAAAAAAAAAAAAAAAAAAAAAAAAAAAAAAAAAAAAAAAAAAAAAAAAAAAAAAAAAAAAAAAACAAAAAAAAGAACAAAATACTTATTAATTTTTCAGCTTTATAAGTTTAGTCCTACTACAAACGTTAGCTACTTCTATCTATATATTAAAGTAAAAAGAAAACAAAAAGTTAAAACTTAGTGAGTGATTTACAATAAAAGTTTTTTAGTTCTGTAGAGAAGAAAATTACGAATAGAATGTAATTGGAAAAAGAAAGTAAAATAAAAATTAAAGTTTAAACTCCATATGCAATGGAAAACTTGTTCTGACCCCGAGTCCATAATGATCAATTATTTATAGCACACTTGGTTCCAAATGACCTTCTCTGTTTGTACAGATTAGCCCTAAACCACTGTGATCCTCTTGTCTTTAACTCCCCGAAATACGTCATACTTTATCAATGCATGACAAACAATATTCCTATCGATAAAAATAAAACCACGGTATGAATTATGGTCAACAATACACTAAAAAAAGAAGCGCCATTTACAAAACGCCATTCGTCCATGGATTGATAGTGGCAGAGATGCCGGGATAAGCGTGAGCACGTTCGTCCGCGCGCACGACAATAACCCTTTTCGTACAGAATAAATGTTAATCCGAAACGTACATGAAGAGCACTGCCGAAGAATAAAAAGTTCCTTTGCATGAACACAAGGGGTTACCAGCTTCGTGCAAAGAAACAATCGTCATCCTGGCTCCTGACTACTGACTACCAATTATTTCCAATACAACATAGTGTGAAATAATTTGTAAATGATGGTAATCTTCAATTGTCGTGATTAGCTAATCTCATTAACTCATCGCAGTATCTTAAGTTTTAGCCCAGAGGTAACTCAATATTGAACCTATTTTAGTTGTAGCCTTTAACCTTTTTCCGATTGTCTTCTCATTTTCTATTTTGTCTTTTTTTTTTTCACATGCTTTCATGCAAATGAAGGAGGTGAAAAGAGGCACAAGTTTCTTTTTTTTACTTGATTTGGATTAACAATAGGTTTTACTAAAACAAGAATGTTCATTGTTCGAATATTTCTTTTTTTCTTCTCTCAAGAACAAAAGTTTTTTCGCTTACGCTAAACACAGGATAACCAGTTTACATCATTATTTTTAAATTAAAATAGAAATAATAAAAGAACAAAAAAAAAAAAAAAAAAAAAAAAAAAAAAAAAAAAAAAAAAAAAAAAAAAAAAAAAAAAAAAAAAAAAAAAAAAAAAAAAAAAAAAAAAAAAGGATATATATATATAACCAAAAGAATCCGTGAATTTATAATTGATATAATTTTTTTTTTATTCTTTAATAACATTAATAATTCCTTTAGTTAAACATTTATTTTAATTTACTTTTTAATTCATTAATTATTAATCCTTTTTCAATACCTTGGTTACTTGGTTGTTGCATGAAGAATACTATTATAGTCAAGTAATAATCGATAAGGACGTTAATAGATTCTTATCATCATCATCTACATTGTTTAATATTTGTTAATTTTAATTTTAATTTTAGTGACGTTGTGTATTTTTATTATAAACTGATTCATGTTTGACTTATCAAGTGATATAATTAATCCATCAGCCCTTGAAATGTTAGACAACAATAATGATAGCAACTATTATAATAACTTCCTAAACTATGAAAATAATCCTGAGGATAACTTTTATGATCAAAGTTTTTCTAATAATTATAGAAATTTTAATGCTATCCCCAATACTTATAATGGATTTAGTTATCTTCAAGATCAAAATCCAATGGCTTCATCTCAACAAACTTTATCATCTATTCATTCATCTCCTCAATTACAAACTGGTTCATCTCAATTACATTCCCCTGTTAATTATCAATCTCCCATTAATAATGTTCAACAAGTCTTTCAATATAGTCCAGTAATTGATAGTTCTCCTAGTAATCAAGGAAGTTATCAAACTCCAAACTATCATAGTCAACCTTTTCAACAACCTAATCAGTCATCATTAATGAACTTGAGTTCTGGTAATTTCTATGGTCTTAATAATTATGACACCCCTATGGATACTGGCTATGGAACCATTAATTCTTTTGATCAACAAATACAATCACAATCACAACCTCAACAACAACCTCAACCTCAACCACAACCACAACCACAACAACCTTATATGCAAAATCCATCCATGACTTCAGTAAAACCATCGACTCCTACATCATCATCTCCATCATCATCAAAATCTCATTTTAATAAAAGAGAATCTGATAATAAAATCATCACTACTGCTAATAATCATTTATACAAAATTGTAAGAGGAATTGCTGCTGGTGGATCCACGGCTAAACCTCCCAAGAAATCGGTTAATAACAATAATGCTTACTTACCTCTTGATTTAAATATCATTGGTGGAACTATTGAAGATGTATGTAAGCCAGAATGGTCATTAAGTGAAAAGGAAGATAAAAGAAGAATCATTAGAATAGAAAGACTTCAAAAAGAAGAAAAACTTTATGTTAAATTCTCCATTCTTGGTAGTGCTGATGAAAACCCTACTCCATTACCACCACCTTCATCATCCAACATTGACGTTATAGAAGTTAGTTGTTTGGAATGTCCTACAACCTTGACAGAAGAAATTGAAGAATCTAATTCTGAAGATAGTGGTTGTGATTTTGACTATTATATAACATCAGTTGAAGTTATTGAATTGGTGGAATTATTGATTGGGAAATTATCTGATGATCCAATCGAGAGACGTAAAGAAAGAGGTAGAGTTAGATCTAACTTGGTGCCATTCTGGAGTAAAAAACCAATCAGTTCAAGAATAGATAATAATCAACAAGTGGTTAATCCTGATCAAAGATATGAATTGGCTAAAAGAATTATGGGGTATGAAATTAGAAAACCTAGAGGGTTTGATAAAGAAGTAAGAATTTTAAGATGGGATAAATTGATTCCAGCATTGAAAAGAGCATTACAAAGTTACTATGTAGAAATTCCTAAAGACTTATCTGACATTATGTAAAAACATTTAGTTTATTCGTAATATATGACGATTTAATGAATAGGATTTATGGTGGTCAGCCAGCAATTCGAAAACAATCATCAAAAGTAATTAACACAATAAACTTTTTTTGAAGTAAATATCCGAGGTGTGTGAATAACTATTGTTTATCATGAATAATTGTTCAAACAAACCCGGTATTGTATCTTACAAAAAAAGAAAAAAGAAAAAAGAAAAAAAAAAAAAAAAAAAAAAAAAAAAAAAAAAAAAAAAAAAAAAAAAAAAAAAAAAAAAAAAAAAAAAAAAAAAAAAAAAAAAAAAAAAAAAAAAAAAAAAAAAAAAAAAAAAAAAAAAAAAAGGAACTACATATCTATAAGTAAAGATATATACACATACATATATACATATATACATATTATATCATTCTAATCTATCCATTAGTGTTCACATTATCCACTCATAAGAATCACTGATTATCGTCCAAAGGTTTATCCGTTCTAAGACAAGAGACTTTTGATTAAACTTTGAAGAAACCTTAACTAACTTTGTTATCAACACAATTGGCGGAAAGCAAAATACTTACTAATTGGGTAATACAAAGAAGCAACGGTGCAGCTTAAACCCGCATAATAGACTTGATTAGGAGCGGTACGCTGCAGCTTTAGGAATTAAATTGTGCATATAATACGACGTCGCGGAATAGGCCGGATTTTAAACAAGCGGAAAACTACATGTTTTGGATCCTCATTCAGCATAAATTTCGACAGGAGAAAAAAAGGAGCTTGTCGTGCACTTGACAACATAGCTGGTGTTGCAGCGAGACATAGAAATTGACGAAAGTGGAAGAGTAGAGCCAACGCAGTTTTAATTACCAAATCAGAGTATCATCCAAGATTCCTTATAATGAAAAAAATATACAGAAACCTCTTATTCAATACATAAATGACTCTGTAGATCATACCAAAGAGAACTCCAGTTCACCCGCACAATACTCCTCACTAGCTAAACTCCTCACTAGTTAAACTCCCCACTAGCTAAATTCCTCACTAACTAAACTCCTCACTAACTAAACTCCTCACTAACTAAACACTCAACTAACTTTAATCAATGCGAGATTCGTCTAAATCTTATTCATGTCAACGCCTCAACTATATGTCTAATTATGAGGTTGCAAATACAAGTATAAACACCCAAAATAACAATAATTATGCATTTTATTGTTTCTTTGACATGGATTCCACTTTGTTAACTATCATATACCATACATGCTCATCCTGTTATGGTCTAGATCTGGTTACTATGTGAATCAGATGACGCGACCAATTAATTTACTCAACTTGGTTAAATGTTGAAAAAAAAAAAAAAAATTTATTAAATTATCGGTTGTTACATTGAGCTTTCTAACCATAAAAAAATTTTAAGGAGACAAATTAATTTTTGAAAAATTTCGTTGTCTTGAATTATTTTTTATTGCTGGTCAATTTGAAGACAAGTTCATTGTAGCATCCAAAAGAACATAAGAACAAAAAACAAAAGACATTAACCGTTTTTGATAAATTCTCCATATCCATTTATCATAAATTATTCTTCCCCCCTTTTCTTAGTTTTCATCATGATCAAAAACCAAGGTTATTTAGATCAACAATCAATCATATCTAATGCTTCAAATAGGAAGGTATCAAGGTTATCAAACTTTAATCCCATTAAGAGTAAACAATATACTAGGGATTTATCCAATAGTTCTTCAGGTAATAATTTAAATAATTCCTTTTATAATTTAGCCCCAACACCAACCAATACGGAATATCAGTATGGAAGTAATTATCATTTGACTAAAATGGAAACCAATGAATCAATTGATTCCAATTATTCTTTACAATCACAATTTGCTATTGATTTGAATCTCAATAAAAAGGAAATTGAATTGATTAGATTCACTTGGAATAAAATGCTTTTAGATGAGCCTATAGTGGAATCTAAATCTAGTTTACCTATCCCAGGAGGATTCCAATTTCAATCCTATATGTCTCAACAATCATCACAACAAAGTAATGGTCAACTGTACAAATCACAATCTACTATAGCCTCATCATTATTTTGTCGTCAATTATATGCTAATTTATTATCAATGGATCCAGATTTGGAAAAATTGTTCCCATCTATAAAACATCAAGCAGTAGCATTTGCTGGAGTATTATCATTTGCTATTAATCAATTAGAAAATTTATCAACTCTTAATGGATATTTGGAAAATTTAGGTAAGAGACATTCAAGAATTTTAGGTATTGAACCATCAATGTTTGAACTTATGGGAGAAGCATTTATTCAAACATTTCATGAACGATTTGGTAATAAATTCAATCAAGAATTAGAAGTTTTATGGATTAAATTATATTTATTTTTGGCCAATTCTTTATTACAATTTGGTATAGATCCAGTATTAAAGTTAGATGAACATGAAAATACTCATAATAACTTATTTAAATTAAATGAAGTCAATTTTGCCAATACTTTAACCAATCAATCAAGCAATTATCATAATAGTAATGGAAGTCCTAATCCTTCTAACAATGGACCAATGCCTCATCAATTAAATAAAGCTCCATCTAAATCGCAATTATCAAGCCATAATGATTTGTTTAGTATGGATGATAAAAGATCCAGTATTTCAACTGGCGTTACTAGTCAAATGAATTCCGTTGATTCCCCAAAGAAAAAAGACTCTACTATCAAGAAAAAGAAAAGAGATTGTGTTATCCAATAGTACTGGTGTTAATTTTGACATTTAGCATTCTTTTACCTTCCTCTAATTTATAGTTTTTATTTATATACATTATGAATCTAAAGTGCAACTGCAAATATTACTAACTACTGCAAATCCAATTAAATTAACAAATCCTTCGGCTGTTGAAGATATTCACGTGTACTGTATTGTTAACCAATGACTTTTTATTGTTAAACAATCAGAGCTCCAAATATCGCGGGTCCAGTTAACAATAGATTGTTAACCACACTTGGTTGTAAACTACAGTCGATATGTGATGGGTGGTTAAATGAAGTTACTGCCATGTAACAGTAGAAACCGTTCGGCGTTTTAATATTGCATGTTTTAACTAAATTAATCCTCCGATACTTGCAGTAATTATTAGGTGATCATTAAGAACCATTAAGAACCATTATCAAGTTATGGTTTAGTGCAATATCCCTGTAGGTTAATACCTATTACTACGTATATCTCTGGTTCTCTTACTCTATTTCCACCGAAACACTCTTTGGACCATTATTTGGTACTATTTTTTCCTTTTTTCCTTTTTTCCTTTTTTTTTTTCGTCCCACAGGTCGATAATATCTCCTCTATTTTGACCCTTTTCTTAACTTTACTGCCTTCGCCTTCTAAAATCATGACACGCTACAAAAATAAGTCGCGTTTTATTTTATTTCTACTTTGGTAAAAGGAAAATTTTTACTATCAAATAGTCCTCACACCAATTTGAAACCAAGTGATAATATCATTGACTTCTTTTCAAACATTCCATAATGTCAGGGCTGTATGAAGCAAAGGATGATACATTAGAGGATTATTTAATGAATAATTCTTTCTTTTCTCTGAATAAAAATCAGGAATCATCAGAGGAAAAGACTAGTTTTCATTCACAGCCTGTTAACCAACAAACATCATTTATGACCAACTCTCCTTCCATGAAAGCATTAGAGAGTATTCTTAATGAAAAATCCAAATCATTTAGTTTCGGATTGAATAATTATACTAGTCAATCATATAGAAATGCCAATGTCTCTTTTGATAAGAGCAAAATTGAAACTATTGATGAAAATAGTCCTCATTCTTTTACTGATTCTACTATTAATGATAATGATAGAGCCAAGGATGCTATTAATAGTACTAGTATTACCACCAGTACTAATAAAGATGATAATGATGATACTTTGATCGAAGATCCTCATCCCAGTCAATCTAGTGCCTATCAATCGAATGCTAAATTCATTAAAATGCCATCGATTGTACCACATGATTTACCACAATCTTCAATCACTACAAAGTCCTTATTGGATGATAATCACGTATCTCTGGATTCAAAACCATCAACCAACAATAGACATTCTATGATTGATTTGGCTTTATTACCCGGTGATAATGAAGCTTTAAACACTCCTAAATCATCATCAAATGGGTTTGATAATGATTCTACTCCGAAGAGATCGGTTTCTAAACCAGAAATAACTCCAAAGCAAAATTTCACTCCATCACCCAGGAAATCTCCTCATTTAAGATCAAACTCAGCATTTACTTTAGGGGGTAATAAACCTAATCATCCTCCTGCTTCTCCAGGGAAACATAAAAGAAGTAGCACTTTAAATGATTTAAGTACTTTCAACTCCACTTCTAAAGATGAAAAGAAACAGAAATTTTCATTCAAATCATTATTTAAGAAAAAGGATAAGAAACAACCTTCACAATCAACTACAGTTACAAAATCAAAGTCTGAAATATTTGATGAAGAAAAGAATGCTAATAACAAAGCACCAATGAAATCTAATAAAGAAAATGAAAAAGAACAAGATAAAAAGCCAGAAAAGAAAAAAGGTGGACTTTTTAAGAAAAAGGATAAAGAAGTCAAAAAACCCAATGAACCTAAAGAATCTAAGGAACAAAAACTTGTATCATCTAAATCAAAGGATGATTTGAAGAAACCACCACCATCAACCTCAAATAACAACAGATCATCACCAATATCTCAACCATATAATGCCAGCTATATTAAAAATCCTAGTGATGATATAAGAATGCCCAAAAATGCAAAATCTAATACGAATATTAATTTCATCAGAGAAGTCACTGAAGATAATGATGACGAAGATTACGATGGATATGATAACAAGAATTTATTGAATAATCCTGCTAAGCCTTTACATAATAATAAGTTTGATCATGAAATGATATTAGAAGATAATATTAATGAACCTGAATATTCATTGAATCCAAAGTTCTCATTAGATCCATCTCCTTTACCTAATGATGACACTAAAACTATTAATTCTAATAATCCATTTTTGAATTTTGAATCTCGGACACCAGTTTCAACTAGTACCGATTTCAATGATATATTCAATAGTCCTGGTAGTAAAAAACATGATCTGTTGGTTGGAGATTCTTTATTTCCTAAATCATTGAATCCTCAAGAAGTTGAAAGTATTGTTTCTTTAGAAAGATCAAGATCTATAAAATCCATGAGATCAAGTAAACGTAATTCTTTCATGAATTATGACGGATCTGATGACAACGTTATCGTTCAGAATTATGATCATGTTCCCCAATCACCCAATTCTAATGTTTCAAGATCAAATTCAATTCTTAAGAATAGAAATGATTCTACTAATCCATCATCTTCACCTACTATTCAATCACGTTTAAGTAATCCTCCTGCAAAAACTAATGATGATGAATATAATGATTTGATGGAATTTAGTGATTTTATTGATATTGATAATTTGGACTTCAACACTTCACCCAATTTGGACTTATCTTTTGACATTAAGGACAATGATAATGAATCTAAGGAAGATCCAATTAAATTTGACAATACAATTACAAATTCAAATTCAAATGAAAATGAAAATAATGCCCTTAGAATTAATGGGAATCAAAATAATCATGATAATAATTTGGGATTATCTAGCTCATCTCCAATCATCATTTCATCATCATCACCTTCTATCGATGAATCATCCGACCCTCACAATAAACCAGAACCAATAAGTAAATCTCCATCGATGAAAGAAAATAATAAATCTGCATATTCACCTAATTTGCCTACACCACCAATAAAAGGTGAAACTTATCAACAACAACAAAGAGATCCTAATTATCAACAGAAACAAAAGAATAGATTATCCAAAGCACAAAGAAGTTCTCAATATATTTCATCTCCTCCTTCAACTAAACGTGAAGAGAGACCTTTAGATCCAAAGAGAAGATCTATGAGTACTCCAAGTTCAGATGAACAACCACTTGAAGAAGAAATTCAACCTCTCAATATAAGAAGTCCTAAATCCCCTGAGGTAACTGTTACTCAACAGCAATTTGATCCATCATTATTATCACCTAATCTTGAAAAACAAACAAAGACTCCTGAATCACAGAAATCACCTATACTAAATGGAAATTTCAATTCTAGTTCCAATAGACCAATTTCCATGTCATTCAAAGGAATGAATGGAACTTCCTTTAATGATAAATTAACCGAAAAAGAACTTAGAGTATCAGAATCTCATCAATCGTTTAATTTATCATTAACTGAAGATAGTGATTATTCAGGGTCAGCAGTTGGAGGAGGATTTGGTACAAGTGATGAAGAATCAGATGGCGAGAAAACAGATGATGATAAGTATGAAGGTGATAAAGAAGATGAAAACGAAGAAGATGACGTTGAAGAAGAAGAAGATTATGATGATGATTTAACGGAAGATGAAATGGACAGAGAAGATGATAGACAAGACGATTTCTACAATTATTATGAAAACAAAGAAAATTATGATAATCTTCCAAAACCACCAACATTTAATAATTATGGGGTTCCTCAAGTATCAAGTCAAAGTTCTAGTCCTGCATCCTTAATCCCTAATAGAAGAAATAATAAAATTCAAATAACTTCCCCTTCAGTTCCAGCATCAGGAGTTAGATTTTCATCCAGAATCATACTTTATGAAACCTATGATTGTGATGAATATGATAGACATCCAGATAATGCTACTTGTAATGAATTAACACCAGCTTTGGCACAAAAAATCAGAAACGAAATCAATGAGTTGAAGGCTAGTATGCCTATTCATGACAAGTCTCGGTGTTATACTCATTTCTTTTAACGATACCATTTAGACAGTGAAAGGATAATAATAATAATAATAATAATAACAATAGTAATAACAACAATAACCACACTACTTGTGTACATTGAATATATATCTTATACAACATTCATCTACTTCTTCTGTACTTTATCTTCATGGATTTGTTTGGCATAATCAGCATGAGCACTACTAAAGATTTGATTCAAAGTATCTCTATCCTGTTCATCAACACCAGCAACCACTTTTGAAGGATCTTGCATATCTACCACGACATAATTACCTTCAGAGTTTCTATCGACACAAGTAGAACCTGCCCAAGGTGCAGAATCGTATTGTTTTAGAGTGATAGTAGGAGGTTTACCGTCAACGTATTCTGGATATGACATAGTTATAGCTATAGTTATAGTTATAGTTAGAGTTAATTTAGTGCGAAGAGCTTTTTCTTCTCATTAATCTCATCTCTTGAACATGTCACAAACTATTGTTCCTGGACAATACATTACGCCGATACTTAAGGTAGATGACGAAGAAGGTATAGAGAAGTATGTGAGTGGAAAAGGAACGACTGTTACTGATATTGTTGCCGAGGATAGAAAGATTCCAGTAATTGTAGGAACTATATTGGGAAGTTTAATCATTAAACTGATAGAGAAGGAAGAACAAGAAGAACAAGAAGAACAAGAACAAGAACATAAACAACAACAACAGCAATCCAAAGAATCAGCTAAAACTAAAAATTTTATTGTCTCAGTGATTCCTAAAAAGAATAACTACATAAAATACGCTCAAGAACTACAAGAACAACCCATAGATTTACAACAAATATCAAATAATTTACCCAAAGAAGGTGATATAGTATTGATTAGAATCACAAGATTGACTCAAAAACAAGCATACAGTGAAATACTTTCAGTTGAAGGACTGGGAAATGTCATTCAAGATGCAGGGATTGGAGCCAATGGTGAATTAGCTCATAAGTCTCTTGGTTCTGGAGGTGGAGCTCAAAGTTTAACTAATCATTCAACATTGGCATCATCACAAACTAGTCAAATTAATGCTGTTGGTGTGGATTTGGGTGAAACTTTCAAAGGAATTATAAGGAGTCAAGATGTAAGACTGACAGAAAGAGATAAGGTAAAGATTATTGACAGTTTTAAACCTGGTGATATTGTTAGATCAATAATCATATCATTAGGTGATGGATCTAATTATTATTTATCAACAGCTAGAAATGATCTTGGGGTTATATTTGCTAAGAGTGAAGGAGGAGCTGGTGAATTAATGTTACCAATAGACTGGCAAACCATGATAAGTCCAACTACAGGAATAATAGAGAAACGGAAATGTGCTAAGCCTATTTGAATAATTAACTCCATTATTTTAGCAAGATAAAAAAAAAAAAAGTTTATATCTCTATATTAACAGATAATAAGTACAAGTAAAATATTTAATAGAATTATATTTCAGGTAAAGGATACTTCAAGTCATCATCATCACCTCTCAAGTCAAATTCACTAAGACCTACTTTAGAACCAAATTTTTCAAATCTTTTCACATATTTGGACTTTTTCTCATCAGCCAATTTAATTAATTCCGGCCAATATTTATCGTGTTCATAAACAAAATTGACATCACCACCAACTTCTTTATCTAGTTGTTCTGTTGGAACATAATCAGGGAAAGGTTGATCGAAAACCAATTTTTCTCTAGTCAAAGGATCAATAAAAGGATGAATGATTTTAAGAAAAGTCCATCCTAATAATGGAATATTACATAATAAAGATTTCCCTAATCTTTCAGGATAATGTGTTTGTAAGATATGTAATACTTGTCTACCAGTCCCCATAGGAGGGATTTTCCCCGTACTAATACCCACATCAGTTGGTTTAAAATCAATTAATAATGCCAAAGAATCTTGTCCTGAAGGCATAAAATCAATAACTCGTTCCAACATATAAACTAAATGTTGAACTTGAACAACAGAAGTCTTGGTATTTTGTCTTCCTGGCTTTAAATATAAACAAGGTCTAGCATCATTATCATATCCCAATACAACTTGTTTACCAGTAGCATTTTCATTACTAACCAATTTCCCATTAACTTTATTTTCATCCTCAAAGTTCTTATCTATACCAAATTCACGTCTCCAAGCTAAAGTTAATTCTATTCTCTCAAGACAATCCTTTAAAACCCATTTAGTGGCTCTTAAATATCTAAAAAAACATTCTCTTGTTAACCATGCCTTATCGGCTTCACTTAATGAAGTAAATTTGTCCGTCTCTTTATTTCTTTGTTGTTGTTCACTTTGTCCCACTTTAATATCAGGATTAATGAAATGTTTATACACGTCAATATACATTTGCTTTTGTTCTTCAGTTAATTCTCTATCTTTGGGGACTTTAGACTTTTCACTTGGTCTGTCAAAAGGAACATAAACTGCATTCTCCAAACTCTTTGGTTCTTTATCTTCACTTTTATCTTTACCTCTTAATTTACTGAACATTTTGTTTTTTATAAATATTTATATATATATATATATATACTCTATTGTGTCAAATGAAGGAATAAGTTTTCTATTTATAAGTCAAAGAAGAAAAAAAAAAAAAAAAAATCCCATTTCCGTTACGCGGTTTAAAACGGGTCTCACCATTAATCCCGAACCCGAACTCAAACTCAAACTCAACCTCTATCTCATCTTGGTGCAAACACGATTGCTGTCTCAGTAGCTATCAGTGAGAAACCCATCTTAAACACCTACTTTAAGTGATAAGTGTTGACGAAAATACCATGGGGCGAGTGCAGAGCCTAGTGGAAATAGCTACAAATAAGTGTATTCGACATGTCAACCAATTACAAGACTTAGGGGATATTCAGTATCATATTGTTAAACCCATATTGAGGAAGATGAATGCAAAACAGTTGTCACAAGTTGAAGATAATTGTCACCAGTTAATGCCAATGAGTGATGAACTATGGCATGAGTTATTGAGAAGAGACTTTCCTAATAGACCTATCCAATTAAAGAAACAGCTTATTGATGGACCTAGAATGCCTAGTAAGGGGTTGTATCAGACGTATAGTGAGGAACAAGAATCATTTAGAAAGGATTCCACAGAGCGGTTGAAGAGAATGACAAATAAACTTAAGATGCAAAAATCAAAGAATAGTGTTATAGAAGTGGAACAGATATTACGGGATCCTACGGTTAAAGTTAATAAAGGTCCTAAAAATAGTATCTTGAATAAGGCCAGACGGGAGCTACTGAATAGATCATTAATGTTTCCTAAAAGATCGGTATCTGGAATACGAAATCAGTCTAATATCAGGCCAGTAAAGTCGCTGAGTTCTGAAATAATCAGAGAAAGAAAGAAAAAGGAGGATCTCAAGGTGAAGGGACCAGAACCAGTTCAAACAAAAGTAATTCAAGAACCATTGCAGCAGAATGAACGTCAGGATCTACCACAGAATCAACTACAGTCAAAAACAGCAAATATCAATCCTCCAGAAATATCACCAACATTAACTTCACCAACATTAATATCACCCAAACGAAAATCAAGTTCATTATTCCTTCCCAAAAAGAGACCAAAAAAACCTTCCAATTCTAGTCCTACAGTCAAACCTACAACCAGTTCTAATTCTAATTCTAATTCTAAGTCACCACAGTCACCACAGTCATCACAGTCATCACAGTCAGAGAAATCATCTGATGTTAAATCTATAAAGTCATCTATATTTAATTAGTCATCTAAATCATGTAATTAGCTTATATAATAATTGCTATAATATACTATAGCTTACGTTTTTTAGTATCTTCAGTTTCCTCAGTATCACCTATTGGTCTTTTATAGGGAGATAAATCATTATTATTTTTAGGATTTTCAATGGAATTATCATACAAATCAGTGGAATCACCAACAACCAAGGTTTGTTTATAAGATTTAATTCTTAATCTTCCATTAATCAAGACTAATTCGGAATTCTTTATAAATTGATTAATTTGATTAGTCTTTAATCCTATAGTTGATAAAAATGTCATAATATTAGGTAATGTTCTAATGTTTATAGCAGATGTAGCCCCTGAAGATATTATTAATCCATTAGATCTAGTAGCTCTAATCAATTGAATAAGATTAGATATGAAATATTTTCTAGAACTAGAATTATAAGTATTTGAGATTAATGAATTATAACATAGTTCAAACTTAATTCCCTTTTTAACCCCTTGACCTATAATTTTATGCTTTAAATAAAAATTTAATTTAGTATTTAAATTAAAACTTATTAAATCAATATTTAAATTAAGTATTGATAATTGTAATGCCTTTTCATTTAATGGTTTAATAGATATTATATCAAAATAATTTTGAAATTTATTAAAATTAATTAATTTTGATGAATCATTAACTGATATAGTTAATCTGGTAAATATTTGTAATCCAGGAAATTGTTTAATATCAATAATTTCATCAATTTTTATAGGATTTATCTTTGATGGATCATTAATGGGGATTTTTAATCCTTCATCAATTTCAAAATTGATGGCGATTCTCCTACATTCCAAAGAATATAATGTCGATATGATATTTTTCAAGCTTATTAATTGTTCATTACTAATCGGATCATAATTACTTTGCGGCCACGGTACATTTAGGTCATACATTACTAACCAAAAAAAGAAGATTCTTCTTTAGTGTTCTGCGATGAGACAATTCAAAGTCATTTAACCGCGAAAAATAATGACTGTATATAGCCATTGCCACTATCAAACACAACCAAATATATATATAAAACCAGCTGTTAAAACAAAACACAAACCTTTTTATTGAAAATGGTGAATGACTTGTTAGTAGAAAGAAGTCCCGAAAGAGAGGGGATGATGGATTTGGGGAAAAATTGTTCCAAGTGTAATCGGTTAGATTTTTTACCGTTTTACTGTGAATACTGTAAACTAGTGTTTTGTGGTGATCATAGAAAACTAGACGCCCATGAATGTCCTGGGTTAGAAATTAATGAAAGACGGAGCAAAAGTAATAAAGGAGGACATTATTATGAAGCGGCACCAGTGGCGTCATTATTTCCTGATAGAGAGAAGGATAAACAAAGAATAGATGAGTATATCAGAACTAGTAAACCCAAACCAACGACGATTCTTGAGGCTAAACAATTTAGAGTTGGTGATGCCGCTAAGGGGAAATCCAATGCATTTAAGAAATTCAATAAGTTTTTGAATTTACAGAAGGACAAGTTAGCTGATAAGAGTAATAATGGAGGCATTAAAAAGTTATTTGGTAAGTCTAATAATACCAAAACTACCAAACCCAATCCTATAGTGGATTTACAGACATTGAAACGACTGGCACATAGTAATGCCAAAGTTTCAGAAAGTGATCGGGTTTATGTGTGGTGTTTATTCATAAATGCTGGAGAAGAGGAAGAAGATAAATTAAAGAATATTGATGTCACTCGTCAAAGGAAACCCATGTACCTTAATAAAAATTGGCCAATAGGAAGAGGTTTAGATGTTATTAGTGACGAATTGAAGATCCCCAATAATAACAATGTCACTAATGAAGCCTCAGAACGGCTAAATGTGTTTAAATTGAATAATGAAACCCCACAATTATTAAACACCAGTGATCGGTGCAAATTATTGAACAATGGAGAAATTATATACTTAGTCAAAGGGACAATTGATAAGGATTAATTTGATGTAGAATGTGTAGAATGTGTAGAATATAATAATGACAATAGAATCCGAAACCTGTAAAAAGAAACTATGGCAAACTATTACGAGACCAACAGTTGGCAACAGAAACGTTAGGAATGTTGTGGCGTAGAAAATGCAGTCATTATAAATAATGTTCCGGCTGCATCGTCTAATATTATCATGATTCATCATCATAACTATCTACAATCTATCTACATCTCACATCCCTCACATCTCTCACATCTCTCACATCTCTCACATCTCTCACCCTTATCACTAAAACCTTCAGTTTCAGGATTGGCTGCATTATACCTTTCCTCTTCCTATTATCTCTTATTAAAAAATACTCAACTCCCAACCCTCAACTCTCATCACAAACACTAACAAATCACCTCAATCAACCTTTAACACCCGCTCTTTATTTCCTTTTCTGTAGTTCCTACTATTGATCCTGTGATCCGGCAAATCACTGAATATGAGCATTGACTGCGAAACAAAGGAATCCCACATCAGTAGTAAAGAGTTACTAGCGCACTATAGTGAGGATCACTGTTAGATCTCTAATACATTGAAGAGACTTTTAGACTTTTATGAGTAATTTCTATCATATATCCTAAGAAAGTGTTCCCTATATATCATTTCCTCTGGTTACTCTTCCAGGTATTCAATTCCAACTCCTTCTCTGTCCTTGGCCCGGGTTCGTGCGGATACCTAATTGGCTCACTGAATCAAGGCGATTTTCAATTTTCGTTGTTTTTTTCTTTTTCTAAAGACTTTTTTTTTTCGTCTACAAAAAGGAGATTGGATTTTTCTTTTTTTTTTCATATATAGGGGAACTTTTTTTTTTCATCTTTTATCACTTTTAAAAGATTGAATATTTATTTTAAATTTATCAGACAGTTGTTTTGTGGCTATAAAGAATAATAGTCATATTTGTGCAAATATCAGCAATTGTGTAAAAGGTGAAATTAGGTTTGTAGAAAAGAATTAGAAGAAAAAAAAAAAAAAATTGAACCTTTGCTGAATTTGTGGACACCATGACAACTAGAGCACAGTTATCAACTAATCCAGCAGCATTAGCAGCAGCCGCAGCTACATCCAACTCCAATCAAAACATCCATGGAGCATTACAATCCAATAGTAATTCAGGAAATTCGTCATCAAATAATTCATCAAATAATTCCGTGGTTGGATTGCATTATAAAATCGGGAAAAAAGTTGGTGAAGGATCTTTTGGGGTTATTTTTGAAGGTACCAATATAATAAATGGAGTACCAGTGGCGATTAAGTTTGAACCTAGAAAAACTGAAGCTCCACAATTAAGAGATGAGTATAGAACTTATAAGCATTTACAAGGAGCTGCTGGAATCCCTAATGCTTATTATTTTGGGCAAGAAGGATTACATAACATTTTAGTCATTGATTTATTGGGTCCTTCTTTAGAAGATTTATTTGATTGGTGTGGAAGAAGATTCTCAATTAAAACCGTGGCACAAATTGCTATGCAAATGTTGACATTAATTGAAGATGTTCATAGACATGATTTAATCTATAGAGATATCAAACCCGATAACTTTTTAATTGGTAGACAAGGTTTACCTGATGAAAATAATGTTCATTTAATCGATTTTGGTATGGCTAAACAATATAGGGATCCAAGAACTAAACAACATATTCCTTATAGAGAAAAGAAATCTTTAAGTGGTACCGCCAGATATATGTCTATTAACACTCATTTAGGTAGAGAACAACTGAGAAGAGATGATTTAGAAGCTTTAGGTCATGTGTTTTTCTACTTTTTAAAAGGTCAATTACCTTGGCAAGGATTAAAAGCTCCTACCAATAAACAAAAATATGAAAAGATTGGTGATAAAAAGAGAACTACTCCAGCCATAACTTTATGTGATGGATTACCAAGACAATTTGCTGAATATTTAGATTCAGTTAGGTCTTTACCGTTTGACGCTGAACCCGCTTATGAAGAATATAGAATGTTATTCTTAAGTGTATTGGATGATTTGGGTCAACACGCTGATGATGATTATGATTGGTTATACATTAATGGTGGTAAAGGTTGGGATGCTACCATTAATAAGAAACCTAATTTACATGGTTATGGACATCCAAACCCACCAAATGAAAGAGAAAGACGTCACAGAGATCAAAGAAGAAGTAGACATCATCATAGTCAACAAAATAATCAAACCGTTCAAAACCAAAATCAACAAAGTAATCAAGCTAATCCTCAACAAAGAGAATTATCAGCTGCTCAATTACATCAACAAAAATTACAGCATTTGGTTAATAGACCTTTACCTCCTATTAAACAGGAAACTCAACAAGTTTCAAACTCAAATCCAATTTCAAAGGAATATATGTCTAATAAGAATTATGAGAATAGTCCTGTTCAAAGAAATGATCAATACGAACAACAAGAAGCTGAAAACGAACCAAAAAGTTTTTGGTCAAAATTATGTTGTCAATAGTTTTAACCATATATTTACATTCATCTTTTTAATTCTCGAATAAAAAAAAAATATATATGACTGTTTAGATTAATACATAAAGAGATTAATAATTTAATTTTATAATAAGCAATTAAACAAATCACGTTGAATTCATGTCAAAACAATATACCATATTTAAAAGAATCTATAATAAAAAAAAAAACTACAATCGTTAAACTAAGAACTGAACATTAATGACAATTTGATTTATTTTTGAAAAATCCGTTTATGATTATGAATAATCATATCCCAATCTTTATCACTTACTTCCATATGTTTATAACTTTGAACCAAGTATTCTTCAATTTCCTTCAATTCTTCAGTAACTTTTTCTTTATCAAATTTTGCAGTGTCTTGACATTTTTCATTGATATGATTTAAATTCTTAATCATTTGACTGGTTCTTGACTTTATCCAATCTTTATAAAAATCAGTGTATCTAGAACCATAGTTAATTTCAGGTTTAACCGTGTATAATACTGATTTATCAGGAATTGAAGCTTGTTTAGCTCTGTAACTAGTAACCATGGTGATTCTTTCAGTAGCTCCAATAGGATTAGGAGCCATATGTTCAACAAATCTTCCCTGTAAAACAGCAGCTGAACCTTGAGTGGGACCAGGAACACAAGCAATATTATCTTCCATACCTTTACCCATTTTCAAAGAAGTTTCACCACCAATCATAGTACTAGTATCACTTAACATCAAGACACAAACAAATGGATAACTGTCGTAATGCCAGCCTACAACAGCATCAACTTCCGAGCTTCCCTTCTTGTCATTTTCTTCAAGTTCAGCTTCAGCTTGGGCTTTATCTTTCATAGAAACATTGACACTAGCAATTTCATAATCTAAAACCACTTCCAATTCAACACCAGCCATCAAACTAACTAATTCCATAGTTTTAGGATGAGTCCAAGCGGTTTTGGTAAATGGAGTAGCATCGGTATAACCTCTAATAGAGCAATCTTTACCAGTAGTAGAACTATTACTATACCTAGCATACTTAAGAAATACTTCTTTTTCCAAGATTTCTTGTCTCATTATGGAAATAGCCTCTTCAGTAAATAATGGGAATGGATCACTAACACCAATAGGACTTATTTGATTAGCATTAGATAACCCTAATTCTTCCATGGTTAATCTTCTAGTATTGTTAAATTTATGCTTTTGTAAAGAATCATCATTATAATAACTTAAATGCTTTGCTGGATCAAATTCTACCTTTGTGCCAGCAGTATTAGATTTAATCAAATCTTCATAAGTTTGTTTTAATTGTGAATTATAAATAGATTCTGAAACTATAGCATGGACATTATCGTTGCTAATGTCATTTAAAATTTCAGCTGTAGCCATATTAGCAAAGAATATATGTATATGTATATGTATAAGTAAAAGTAAAAGTATCAGTATCAGTATCAGTATCTATCTATCTATTTAATCAATAGATTTTTATAAATAAATCCAAATATAAAGATTTCATGGTCTTTATATAATATTTTTTTTTTGATAATAACTTTCTTGATTTTTATTGATAAGGCAATGTTCATAGCTCCTTTGTATACCTAAAATGAACTGAAATCCCTTGCAGCCAAAAGTTTTTCGTGCGCTACACACTTTCAGTTACAGTTTACTTTCCTAATTAGGTTTAGTGAGCCCGCTTGTTCCTACTGATAAGGAGCGGGTGCTCCTCCGATAACTTATTTTGGTATATAAGTAAGGTCAGTTCTGGGAATTTCTGTAGGACGGTTTTTTTTCAAGGAAGCAATCCGAATGGATAATGTGTAAATACTGAGGCGTATAGATGTTGGTATGTGGATATGGGGAGTTGTAGATATGTGGACATGTAGACATGTAGACAGTAGATATAGTTAGACAAATGACAGAGGAGCGCTCTATATTGTAGTTTCTATGAAATTTGCAGTTTCAAAGAACAAAACACAAACCCTCGTTTCATAATTTGCAATATGATTTTAACTTTTTCTACGGTTGCTAAATTTCCCACAATTTCTCCATTTCCTACACTTTACTCACATCTTGAAGATCAAAGAACAAATGATGCATTCCGTCAGGGTTACGAATATGTCAAAAATGAGGGCGGAAATTCAACGGGTTTTCTTAACTAATCAGGAAAGTGGACTCACTTAGTTTTTTGTCGCACAAATTTAACAAAATACTTATAATATCAGATAATGACATTCCACCATAGTAGTCACAAGGATGCAATAAATGAAAATTTACAATCGTTCAATGAGAAAGTAGCCAATGAATACGATAAAAGACCATCTACACAGGTATTATGTTTGATATTCGCCAAGATCTTATTGGAATATGATCCTAATACCCCTAGAAAGTCTCCTGAACAATCAGATCAAATGGTTGGTAATAGTGATTTGGACAATAATGGGTTGACTATTGAAAATACATTACCTCAACAATCAATACTTTTCAAAGAAGGCGTAAGAGTTTTGGATTTCGCTTGCGGAACAGGAATCGTTACTGAGAAGTTATTACCCTATATCAAGGGAGGAGAAGTTACTGGAATTGATATTAATGATTATTTTTTAGATATTTTTAATACCCGAATGAAGAGTCATAATGCTAATTTTAAATCAGCTAATGTAGACATTTTACATCCTCAAGAAAACATCGATTCTTATACAAAATACTTTGACTTAATAGTATGTTCGATATCTTATCATCATCTTGATGATTATGAAACAGTAACCAAGAAATTAGCTACTTTTCTTCGTCAAGGTGGATACCTTTTCATTATTGATTTCTACAATTCCGATGTGGAGAGTAAAGCCACCAATTCAGGTGCAGTGAGACATATGGGAGGGTTAAAGATTTCTGCTTTAGAACAGACTTTCTCTAATAGTGGACTTTGTGACATCTCGGTTGCTAGAGAGATCAAAACTCCAATTTGGCAACAAGATCATTTCATTTTAAACCATTGTGATGAAGAAACAATAAAAAATTTCAGAAATCAAAAACTTCCTACCATGACAGACAAAAATGGAAACAAATTGTACTTGATCCATGCCGAACTTGTGATGGCAGTGGGGAGAGCCAGATAATAATAATAATAATAATAATAATAAAATCATAGTTTAATGTTATAGACAGTATTAAATAGCGCGCAATTTTCAGGAGAAATCTATGGAATAATCAAGAACATCAAATAGTAGATGGCATCAAGACAAGCACAAAGAAGATTAACTAAAGAATATAAGGCTATTAGTGAAAACCCGCCACCATATGTAACGGCAAGACCCAATGAAGAGAATATTTTGGAATGGCATTATATTATAACAGGACCTACTAATACACCGTTTGAAGATGGTCAATATCATGGGGTATTAAGATTCCCCAATGAATATCCTTTCAAGCCACCATCTATTTGTATGGTTACACCAAATGGGAAGTTTGCTTGTAATACACGGTTGTGTTTATCCATGAGTGATTATCATCCTGATACGTGGAATCCGGCATGGAGTGTTAGTACTATATTGACGGGGTTATTAAGTTTCATGACCGGGAATGAATCTACAACCGGGTCGATTAATACCAGTGATAATCTTAAACGGAAATATCGTAATGATAGTAAAAGATGGAATAATGCTGAAAATTTTCGATTTAAAAAAATTTATCCTGAATTAGTAGAACAGAATAAAATTGATATTTTAAATCAACAAGATGAAGTTAAAGTCACTCAAGAACAAGAAAAGTTATTTGACTACAAAGAAAATGTTCATCTTTTGGATCCTGAGGATAAAGCAAGACTTTTTGATAATGATAATAATGAAATGAATTATTCCAAGTTTACCGTGATTGGGTTGGTGTTGGCGTTGTTAGCATTTATTACGGTGAAGAATACGTAGGATATGGAAGGAGAATAACAGAGAATTAACAGAAGCAGAGAATTAACAGAAGCAGAGAAGAAATTCAACTCCACATCACCTTCACACTTGTATCAAATATCACTTCCTAATGTATCAATAAATAAACACCTCAGTTTCATCTTTGTTTCACTTTACTATTTATAACTCGCATCTCTCTTGCGCCTCGTCTGTCCCTGTGTATATGTTACCTTAAGTCAATGCTTAAATCATCATTCAAGGTCTACTACTACCATCTACCTATATCTTAAACTAATTCCTCTAAACATTTCCACAACATTTTGTCTCTACAATGAATGCGGAGCTAAGGTTGACTTTAATTTCTATTGTTTTCTATGTAATATTCCCTAATTAAGCACTGTCGTGCATTATTTAGGTTTAAATCTTTTGTTTTTCTTTAAATTGATCACCGGAGTTTCTAAATCCTTTCAACAACAAAACAAAATTTTAACAATATTCTGACAAATTTCTAACAAAACTCCTTCGTTTTCTTTGTTGCTTTTTATTAATCTTTTCGCCTATTTAGAGCCAGTGGTACTGACTTAGTTTTCTATATTGGCGTCACTATTTACCCTACGCACGTCAATTTGACACTCTTTTCTGAGATCATAAAAGAAAAAAAAAAAAAAAAAAATTAATAACAATTCCAAAGAAAAAAAAATATATTTATAACAAGAAAAATCCGCCAACACAAAAAATAATTAAAATTAAAAATAAAACTAAAACCATAAATAAAAATCATCATATAAATTCATTTATATAATTAACATTCAACAATGAATCATAATCATCCCTATCGTCAGCGGTTCCAACATTCTCATGCTAATTCCACGTCTAGTTCATCTCAACTGTCACCCACGCCTTCACAATATCAATCACCTATGGTTAATACTCCTGATATGAGATCACCTAATAGTAGAAACCATAGTGCTCCTGTGACTCCAAATGCTAATAAATACAATTCCGAATTTAGAAGTAGTAGTCACCTTGATCCTAATGGTTCCACAGCGTCTAATCCTTCACCAGGAACCAACCAAATATCCCCCAATTCTGCCGCCAATGGGTCAACTTCTTCTAATGCGCCTTATCCCGTTGATAATTTCATAGAAAGTAGTGATAGTGATGATCCTATGTTGAAGTTAAACAATGATGTTGGTCAGCTTCATATGAGAAATGATTCTAGTGATGTGGATAATTCTTATCCGTCATTAAATGATTCTACGCAATACCCCCAGCATAATGGTTATGATTATGACCTTGAAAATAATGGCATTGTTCATCCAAGTATGATGACGGGTTCTAATTCCAAACCTGTCAAATCTAACAATTCTCAATTCCCTACTGGTATCACTGACACTCCACCTCCGGTATTCAATAATTCTCCAATTGCATCGTATAAATCCAATTCTTTAAGTGCCACTTCATCAGTGACTAATTTAAACTTGGGTCCTAATCAAAATCAAAACCAGTTCAAGCATCCTGATCAATCTACTTTACCAAATCAAACTTATTCAAATCCTCTGATTGATCATCATTTAAGTTCTCCTTCAGAAAATAATTTGGTTACTTCCAAATTTAATAATCATAATAGATCAGTAAGTTCCACTTCTTCTGTATTTTATGATAGACCTGATAATGCCAGTATGGTAGATTTTAATCAAAATTTAATTACTCAATATTTAGGTGATAATTCAAATCATTTAATGCCTAGAATCAAAACCATTGAATTATACAGGAAAAATGCCAAAAAATCTAATGATCCTACAGTATTATTTCAATATGCCCAATACATGCTACAAACGGCTTTATTATTAGATCAACTGTCTCCCAATAAAGACAATAGTCCTTTAAATTTATCATCGGTTGAAAATTCTCCAAGAAAAGGACCCGTGGATTCTTCAAATAATAGTAGTCATTTAAATTTATCAACTTCCAATTTCAAAAAATCTCATCGGGCTAAAAACTCAAGTGCATCTTTGGATATTTCAGCATTAAGTGATGAAAATCCAAGTCTTGTTGATGATCAAAAATTGAAAAGATCTTTATTAAAAGAAGCTATTATTTACTTAAAAAAATTATCTGATAAAGGTTATACAGAAGCCCAATACTTATTAGGGGATGCATTCAGTTCTGGTGCATTGGGTAAAATTGAAAATAAAGAATCATTTTTATTATTTCAAAGTGCAGCTAAACATGCTCATGTTGAATCAGCTTATAGAACTTCTTATTGTTATGAAGAAGGTCTAGGTACAGGAAGAGATTCTAGAAAAGCTATTGAATATTTAAAAATGGCTGCATCTAAAAATCATCCTGCTGCAATGTATAAGTTGGGGGTTTATTCCTTTTATGGAAGAATGGGATTACCTAATGATGTTACTACCAAAAAAATGGGTATCAAATGGTTAACAAGAGCTTCAAATGTCGCTAATGAATTAATAGCAGCAGCTCCTTTTGAGTTGGGGAAAATTTATTTTAATGGGTTTATAGATATTGTCATCGCTGATAACAAATATGCTTTGGAATTATATAGTCAAGCTGCTGCCTTGGGACACGTTGAAAGTGCTGCAATTTTAGGTCATTACTACGAGATTGGGGAAATCGTCCCTCAAGATTCCAATTTATCTATTCATTATTATACTCAAGCTGCTTTAGGTGGTGATCCTAATTCAATGTTGTCTATGTGTGCATGGTATTTAGTAGGTAATGAACCTTATTTACCTCAAGATGAAAGTGAATCTTTTGAATGGGCTAAAAGGGCTGCCTTATGTGAATTACCAAAAGCTCAATTTGCTTTAGCTAATTTTTATGATAAAGGTATTGGATGTACAAAGAATGTCAATGAAGCTCAAAAATGGTATTTGAAGGCTGCTGAACATGGTGATGAGAAATCCATTTCTAGATTAAGTAATAAAGAAACTGCTGCTAGACTTAATAAGAAGTTCAAGACTAAGAAGAAGAGTCGTAGTAACCTCAATATGTCATCACCAGGTAAGTCTACGATTGACGACAAAAAGGCTCAAGATAAGGATTGTATAATTGTTTAATGGCCTCTCTTTTTCACATCCTAAATAGTAATTTAAATATTCTTAATTTCTACATTTGAAAATAATGAAATACTTCATCAGTCGTTATTTAAACTATTAAGAAAAGAAAAAAAAAAGAAGGTATGCAATATAAATCTAATCTACTTTATCCGAGCCATTACTTTCGATATTTCTTGTCCCTTCATTATTAAAATGATACAGATTAATTAAGGATGAAGGAGAATCAAAAGCATTAAACTTTATTTTATTTGGTGATTGAGGAGTTGATAAATAATCAAAATCCCCATTGGTCATTGAATTGATGATCTTGGTACTTGCCTGTTTGTTTAATCGTGGTAATTTAGTTGAAGAATCATTTTGATCATGGGCCAATAGTTTGCGATTGGTTAATGAGATTCGTCTGGGTTTATTTGTCTTTCCCGAGGACTTCAGGTCCTTACTCATAAGTGTATTGGTGGTTTTAGATACTGGAGGTGAATTCATGGAAGTATCATATTTAATGTCTAAATCATCATCTAAGCTGTCCAAGACGTTGTTCTGTAAGGGAGAATCATCATCAAAATCACTTTTAACTCCTGTTAAGTTACTTTCATCAATGCTGAGGTCGCTGTCATTAACAAGACTACTATTAGGGACATCCCAGTGAACCTTTTTATTTCCTCGAAGTTTTGTTGGTGAAAATTTTACTGGTAAAGGTTTCTTACTGATTGATTTTTTAGTTGTTCTAGGAGGTGAAGATTTTAATGGCGAACTTGAACCTCTTTTATCTCTGTTCTTTGGCATTAAGATTGTATTAGACGTCGATTGTGGATTATTATTTCCCTTTTGTCTGTAACTGTTTTGATCATAAAATTCTTGCTCTTTTAATTTTCTTTGCATAAATAATGAAGATTGTTCTTCTAAGAAAGTATCAAAATCACCATTAACCATGAATTCAATAGATTCTTTTATAGCCATTATAATATTACCATTATCCATAGAATGAGGCATTCTAAGAGAATTTTGTAACAAATTTACCATTTGTTTTGGGAAGAAATTATATTTCGACAATTCAAAAATTAAATGATCAAATAAGATTGAAGAATTGAAAAGAAAATCTTTCTCTAAAGATTCTCTAATAGAATTCAAATATGATTCAAACACTTGAGAATGAATATCTGACCAATACTCATGATTTTCTTTTAATTTTAAATGAACATGTCTAGCAGAATCATTCAAAATGAAATCAATTTCATTGGGGATGGAATATTGCAGTTCCAAATCTTTAATCTGAGAAGATAATTTGGACAATAATTGTTCACATAAATTCATAACATCATTTAAATTGACATCATCACTTTCAAGTTGATTTAGATATGATAACAAATTTTCAAAATCTAATTTTTGTACTAGTAAAATCTTTCTCTTGGCTAAAACAAAGTATTTTCTCCATCTATCGTGATGTTGTTTAAGCAAAGAAAACTGTAAGCGTTCTACATGTTCAAGAATCGAATCAAGACATTGATCGATTAAAGATTTTTGTTTATCAGTAGCTTGTTGAACAACTCTCAGTTCTCTTGTTTTCAATTCTTCAATTTCTTGTTTCTGTTCAGTAATCATCTTTAAATAGGAACCCACATGACGATCAAGATTATGTTGATTTCTAGTAATTTTAGTCTTTATTTCTTTAGCTCTATCGGCATATTTCAATGTATTTAAAGTTTCATCATAATGCTGAGACAGTGGAGACACACAAACAATCATTACTGTTTGACAATTACCACCCAAGGAAAATTTAAGTAATCTAGTCAATTTAGAATCTCGATAAGGAATATGATTTCTTTTACGAGGATCACATAAAGCATTAATACAATTACCTAAAGCCAATAAAGACTTATTAATATTGGCACCCTCATTAAGTCTTAAACCTCGATTTTTAGTAGCTGCTGCTCTTTCACTACCAGCCAAATCTATAATAGATAATGTAGCAAAAGTATGTTCTTCAGTTATATCAGCAGTTCTATTCTTCTGCATGACATTTATTTGAAGAACAGCATGAGAACGAGATGAAGTAGCATTAGCTTCAGTAGGAGATGAGGTTCTATTTTTATTCCCCACGACAATTAAATCCATAACTTCATCTACAGATTGTGGTTTATGAGATGATAAGTTGGACACATTTATTCTTTGATTAGCATCTTCTCGAATGACCAATTTTTTACTATTAGTTTGGGGATTTAACAAATCCTTAATAGTTTCATTATAGATTTCCAAGAATGATAAGCTTACATCGATACTCTTATGATCTTTTATTTCTTCAATCTTTTGGTAAAGTTCCTTCATAGTTAAAAATATGATTCCTGGGTCCAGAGATGGTCCCAGAATAGTATGGGTCTTACCACATCCAGTGGCCCCATATGCAAAAACAGTAGCATTAAAGCCATCTAATATGCTATTTAATAATGGTCTGGTAGTATTCAGAAACACATCATGTTGTGAGGATTCCACATCGAACAATTTATCAAATACAAATCGATGTTCTCTAATTCTTGAATTAGGTGCAGCATTAGGGAATGCATTCTTATGCATCTTAGTCAATGGATTGGTTTCCGGAGGATCAAATATTAACATTCTATCATCAACAACATTTATGATTTTCCTTATTCCTTTAGGCATATAAACAGATTTCTTACTAGGAGTATCAGGAACCACAAAGTTACTTAAACTTCCATCTCCTAGGAATACCTGATCATTATCAATTCTTATAAGATTGTTTTCCTCCACCGTGGTAAATGGTCTCACTCTTACCGAAACATTGATTGATGACTCTCGCAAGGGACTCAGACTCCTCGTTGTAACTTTGTTCGACTCAGAACCAACTTCGGAACCTGTTTCCACCATGAATTCGTTAATGGCTGTAAAAGTCTAAAACTCTTTTGTTTATATACAACGCGCAAGGAACATTTTGTGGATGCCATTACACGACCTTTGATCTCAGTTATCGCATTGAAATAGTGAAATAGGGAATTTGCACCAGAAAGGATATAAACTATGACATCTTTAAAGGGAGCGTCTTCGGTATCATCGGTGGTGAGTTTGGTGAAGACCATTATAGGTGCAGGATTGTTATCGATGCCACTTGCATACTCTACAGATGGAATTGTGTTTGGTACATTTATTATTAGTGTGGCGGCTATAACGTCAGGATACGGTCTTTATGTTCAATGTTATGTATCCAAGTTTGTTCTGGTGGGACACGCTACGTTTTTCAATTTGTGTTCTATTACATATCCATCATTGTCGGTGATATTTGATTTAGCCATTGCCATTCAGTGTTTTGGCTGTGCTATTTCATATTTGGTGTTGATAGGAGATTTAATGCCTACTATTGTGTCTCATGTAGGTGGTATTGATAGTGACGATGGACTTCGGAAGTTTTGGATTCTTGCTTCGGCATGTGTTTGTATCCCGTTGTCATTGTTGAAGAACTTGGATTCGTTGAAATATACCTCGATTGCCGCATTGATGGCTATTGGATATATGTCATTATTAGTGATAACTCATTATTTTGTTGGCGATGTTCCTTTAGATTTGAAGGGGAATATCACTTTATTCCCTCCTAATGTTTTTGGTATTTTCAAGACTTTTTCCATTATTATTTTTGCTTATACAGGTCATCAAAATATGTTTTCCATTATTAATGAATCAAAAGATAAATCCTTATCCAAATTATCAAGTTTAGTAAGTGTATCCATAGGTATAGCTACAATATTATTCATCCTGGTAGGGTTGACTGGGTACCTTACATTTGGTGATATTGTTAATGGGAATGTAATTCTCCTGTATACTAATTCTTTATCGGCAACAATTGGTAGAAGTTGTATTGTATTCACAGTGTTATTTTCTTTCCCATTAATGTTACATCCAGCCAGAATTTCGGTAAACAACATTTATTATTGGTGTAAAACCAAGCTTATGCATTTAAATCAATCAATAGATTCCCCTGAACTGGAAGAATTATTATCAAATACTGATCAAGAATCTAATGTTGTAGATAAACATATTGTACCATTTCCAAACCATGTGTTTTATATCATTACTTTTTCATTACTAATAACGGGGTATATTTTTGCTCTTACTATTCAATCATTTGCCTTAGTATTGGCTATAGTAGGAGCCACTGGTTCTACATCAATATCATTTATATTACCAGGTTTATTTGGGTATAAACTTATAGGAACCGAGGATCCACATCATATAACCAAAAGACAATGGATTTTAAAGATGCTGTCATTAGCATTAGTTATTTGGGGGTTTGTTGTAATGATTTTAAGTTTATATACTACTATATTTTTAACGTGATATGTGATAACTGAATCAGATAAAATATCAAATTAAATCTATATATAATTAAAGATAAAGATTAATAAGGTTGTTTTCTATTTAAGTTCATTTTTAAAGTAAAAAAAAAAAAAAAGAAAACAACGATTTATTCTATTTTTCAGCAGCATTTGTAGTTGTTTCATCCTCTTCAGAATCACTTCTAACATCATCAGCACCACTTCCGGTGATAACTCTATAAACCACACGGATAATAAAATACATCCAAATTATAGTTATAATTTGTAATCCGAGTAAAAGACCATAGAAAGTATTGACAACGGCTGGTGACCAGCATCTTTTCATGATGACACCTTCAACACATTTAGCATTGTCCATTAAAGGTAATGCTCTGGTCCAAGCATGATAAAATAAATAATTGTACACCCCATGACGTAAACAAATCCAGGAAACGAAAAACATAACGAACATCACATCACAAGCAATATTCCAACCGGCATATTTTAAGATTTTAGCCCCAGATAAAAAGATATCAACACAATCCATAAGCATGAGGATTAAATGACCAATTCTGGTGTAATAATAATAATAAGATCCTATTAAAAGACAACAAGTGACAATATGATGGGAAAACATTTGATAATGATCTTTTCTTCTTTTTTCAATATTAAGGACAAAGATTTGATTAAACCAAAATCCAATACTTGCCACATAATAAGTTTTAAAACTATAAGTCATCTCATCATGAGGCCAACCTCGATAAAGATTATCAATATCATACCAATATTTGGAATGATAATATAAATAAAATCCATAAGAAAATGATGCAAAATAATACACTAAAGACCAACTTTGTTCAGCAAATCGGATTTTAGAATTCTTATTCATTTTAAGATAATGTTGAGCAAATGGTCCAAAACACCATTCCATTAATATTGATCGTAAAAAGGTAAATACCACAAACCAATATATGACTCGATAAATATCATCATATCCTATATCATACATAAGTCCACTACTGACATCTTCTGTCACCACATGTTGAGTATTTAAAAATTTAGACGTGTATGGCCTTGCTATAGGACTCACAAGATGTAATATGTATAATGGCACTAATAATGCTCGAGAAAATGGAATCTGATTTCTTTCAATAAATTCCATTATCGATCCATCATAGTTATCGTTACTATGTGTTTTTGACTCCCCATTTTCCTTTGGTGCCGTCATAGTATATATTCTTTAAAGAACAAGTTATTAATGGAGTTAAAGGTAAAGATCGTGTAACTGGGATTTTATTATGACGTCTTATACTATTGTTGACCACCTGGTTGTAATTCGTCAAACGATGATGAAATGCGTACAACTTGTCTTTATTGATAGTTGAAAATTTTGTGAACGAAATGCGGCCACGCGCACGACCCTTTTCTCATCCCATCTCATTTTTATATTTATATATAGAAACATGGAAAAACTATCTATTAAGTAACATATACTGTAATGATTTTTTCACGGTATTTTCATTATATCTGTTCCAAATGACGTAGACATTGATCATATCTTGCATTGCTTCAACAACTTCATCAAGATTAATATGAGAATGACCTAAGAAATTCATAAACTTGTTGATTTTTATAGTATCTTCATCTAATTTCATATCTTGTAGACCTGTAGCGTTTAAGTTTCCGGTGTTTGGAGGTTCTCCGTTTAAATACACGTCTTTATCGTTGGCTAGGATCATGAGATCATCTATATGCATAGGTTCTGATGATGGTTGAGGACCTGAAGTGGAGTTGGCTGTGGAAGTATTAGTACCATTATTGTTAGTGGTATTATTTCCAGAAGTATTTCCAGAAGTATTATTAGTACTATTATTATTATTACTATTATTATTATTATTATTATTATTATTATTTCGATTTTCCATATTAGTATCATTTCCGTTTTCCATGGTCCCAGATCTAATGGAATTGAGACTTTTCTTCAATACTACTGTTATGTATATAGCCGCTACAGCTATAATATGAGGGGGGAACAATAGATGAAGATCAGTGATGTAACTATCATTAATCAAAGACCATGTATGTTGTAATTCATCATTAGTTAAAGCAAATCCATACACATGATGGTTTTTTTGGAGATAGTCTCGGATTTGAATCAATGATCTATAAGGATGATGCAACAATAAATAAAGATCCATTTCTTCCAATAAATAGAATTCAAACTCGGCTAACCGACTTATATCATGAGGAATATATTCGGGCCAGAGATTACGAGCTTCAGATATAATTAATCGGATATGTTGAGGACATTCTTCCACCTTACAAGCAACATAGATACATGTAGTAACCATTAAATACACGTTAATTTCTTTCAACAGAACCCGTAGAAGAAACCGGGTCAAGTAAACTTCAGCTGTAGCCAATGCCACTTGTCGTATATTCAACCGTCTTCCCAACTTTATCAATAATCCATGGAGATATATTCTCATATTGGAGTCATAGTTAATGTTAGGATAGTCTTTGATGAAGCCATTTTGGATCATTTTTTTTTCTAGTATTAGTAATCTTCTTCTTGATTCGAATAATGATTGTCTAGTGAATTGCCATTTTGACTTTTGGGATGAACTCCAGAAGTCGGCTGACATTGGGAAGGTGTACAATGAAGAATGAGATCGCGATAAGAAGGTTTAGAGTTGGAGGTGGTGCGAAGGTGGTGCGAAGGTGGTGTTGTAATTATAAGGCCACGGTCCCGCGGCGGTACCGCCGCAGTATAGCCATGGCACCACCACCGCAGTACTAATCACCTATCACATCTACATTAAACATCTCTAAATATCTATAAAAGTTTCCCCCTACATCTCCTCCCTACATCTCCTCCCTACATCTCCTCCCTACATCTCCCCCTACATCTCCCCACATTCAGCTATTATTACATCCTCCTTAGGACTACTTCTACCATCTACTCTAACCTGTTCTATATAATCAACCACATCAAACCCCAGAATAACCTTACCAAACACTACATGTTTCCCGTCCAAATGAGGTAGATTCTTACAGCATATGAAAAATTGACACCCATTGGAATTGGGACCCGAATTAGCCATCGATACATTGTATTTAATATGATCATATTTGAACTTCTCGTCATTAAACGTATTACTTCCATATATGGTTTTTCTTCCCGTTCCATTATTCTTGATAAAATCTCCTCCTTGAACCATAAATCCTTTTACAACTCTATGGAATTTGCTCCCTTTATAGCCTATCGGCTTGCCATATTCCTTAACCTCTCCAGTACAAAACTGTCTAAAGTTCTCACTTGTTTTGGGTAAATCAGAATACAATTCGATTTCAATTCGTCCCAAAGATGTTCCTAAACCGTTAGTCATCATTCAAAATTACTTCCTTCATATAACATACCTCCTTGACTCACATCCAAAAACGTCACTACGTTTTCCATATTGGTCAAAATGTGTTGATGCCCCACAAATTGAGGGTTTCCAAAGTGTGAAGAAAAATAACTGAAAATTTGTATTACAAATGACACCTAAGTCCTACCACACTGCCAATCCCAAACCGGAAACCGCTATAGACAGATCAATTCCCGAATTTCCTGGTGCTGAACAAACAGATGAAGAAAAGTACTTTAAAAATAATTCCCCTCCGGATTATTTACCGGAAATAGAAGCTCGTATAGATCAATTCACTGATTACCATCTTCATGAAACCGGGAAAAAAGTCGTGTTGGTAACTTCTGGAGGAACCACGGTTCCATTGGAAAATAATACTGTAAGATTCATTGATAATTTTAGTGCCGGAACTAGAGGAGCTACATCGGCTGAATATTTCTTAGAGAATGGTTATGCTGTGATCTTTATGCATCGGGAATTCTCCTTACTTCCATATTCTAGACATTATAGTCATACTACCAATTGTTTTCTTGATTATATGACTGAAAAAGATAATGAAATAGCTATAAAACCCGATATTGCTAGTGAAATGTTACAAGTGTTGAGAAAATATAATCGTGCTAAGGAATCTAATTCTTTATTATTAGTTCCTTTTACCACGGTTAATCAATACTTATTTACTTTGAGATCTGCTGCTCGTATTGTAGAGAAACTTCAAGCCAAAGCCATCTTTTATTTAGCAGCTGCTGTGTCTGATTTCTTCATGCCTCAAAGTAGATTACCTCAACATAAAATTCAATCCCAAGCTTCAGGGAAATTGATTGTTGATTTAGAACAAGTTCCTAAGTTTTTATCTAGATTGGTAGATGATTGGGCTCCAAAAGCCATGATGGTATCGTTTAAATTAGAAACTGATAGTCTGATCCTTATTCAAAAAGCACAATCTGCTCTTGAGAAGTATCAACATCAATTGGTCATTGGTAATCTTTTACAAACCAGAAAACATGAAGTTGTGTTTGTTAAACCTAAAGATGAATCCTTTTGGATAAAATTATCACCTGAACAAATCACTGAGAATCTGGAAATTGAAAGTATGATTATACCAAAGGTTATAGAGGAACATTCTAAGTGGATTAGTAATTTTCATTAGATAGTCTATATTTTTATATTTATATTTTGATATATATATATATATATTTACAAGGTAAACTAAAGTTACAAAAAGGATATTCCTATACCGTATTGAAGACCTTTTCTTGAATAATCTCTTTGATGAACGGCTAATGGAACTACGAAATTCAATTCAAATCTAGCCATTGGATGATTATATAATATACCGAATCCATAACTTACAGAAAATTGATTAAACAATCCTGCAGTGTTTTGCCAAAGTGACAAGGAATTATCATACAATTGAAGGTTCCCATAGTTTATGAAATTATGAAATTTAAAGTTGGAATCTTTAGGAGTATAAGGAATCTTACTAATTAAAGAAATTCCTCCATTTAAGAATAAATCACCTCCAATGGAACAATCATAAGATTTAGGACCCAACCCATTTAATGTGAAAGCTCGAACATCGTTGGGACCTCCAATAAAGAATCTATCTAGCATAAAAGAAGGTGAATTCAATGAATATAATAATCCGGATTTATTACTAACAATCAAATGATTGAAAGCATTTAATGGAATAGTGAACCGAGATTCAGCTATGGATTTTAAATAATTAACCGATGAAAATTTACTGATTCCAGCATATTCTATACCTAATTTGAAAAACTTTCCTGTTGTTGGTAAATGAATATTATCTCTTGAATCATACTTTATACCATATGCAACCGAAGATTTAAAATTATCACCGGCTTGATTAAGTACTGCCATACTTTTTGATGATTTATTAAACAAACTTCGCCATACATTATCGATTTGAAGTTCATGATTTATTAATGGGAATTTGGTGTAGAGTTTATTTGACATTCCTTTCAATTTACTGTCACATTTAAACCATTCTAAACTTCTAGAATTAACGTAAAAAAGGTTTTCCCAAATATACTTTGTATTATTATTTATCGGTTGGTTATAATTTATCAAATAAGATGATGAAGTTCTGGTACCAGTGGTGGCATCAAATGATAAATGTTCTCCACCACCAAATAAGTTTCTCAATTGAAATTGGATATATCCATCTCCTTCACCATTACCGATATTACTTCCAGTTTTAGCAAAGAATCTTTTCACTGGAGACAAATGAAATACAGGAATAACATCAATAGTTTCATATTTACGATTAGCCATTGGATTATATTGAACCATTATATTCTCTAATACACCACCATTGATGAAATTCTTTGTCACTTCATCCGTATTGAAAAGAAAATCTTTTAACGTGAAAAGATTCTTATCAAGTAAAGGAAGAAGTTGTTTATTAAGAAATGACGTTCTAAATTCATCTGTGTTATTAACTTGAACTTGTTTGACTTTTATAGGTTTTGTTGAATTCTCATTGAAAAGATCTTCTAGAAATCGTTTATTTTGATCAACCAACAATTTTTGTTTCTCTTCAAACAACTTTTTCAATTCCTTTTGTTCTTTAGGCAATTGATCTCCACTATTGAGTTTATCCATAAACTCATCATTTCCAAATGACATTGCAAAAAATCAAACTAAAACTGGTGATAATTTGATTTAACAAATGCGAAAATTTTTCTATATAAAGCAGTAGCTAAGATACTTCAAAAAGGCCTATATTAATCATTTATTTAATTTTACATTATAAAATACATCACAAGAAGAAAACACAAGTACAAAGAAGTTAAATATATTCATTCAGGAGGTGATATAGCCACATGGGGAACATTGACTGGAGGACTTAGATAAGTAGTATCATTACTATTGTTACCAGAATCACTAGAACTAGGATGATTAGATCCCCCCTTATCTGTTTGCTCCTCTTGTACTAATAGCTTAATACATTCTTTACCGGCTTCAGTTTGAAAGTGTCTTCTTAAAGCATCAGCTCTAGCAAATCTTCTACCACAACCATATGGAGTACCATTTTTAAGGAAACCTTTACATTGAAACTTCTTCTCTCCACTATGCAAATCTTCATGACGTTTTCTATCGTGTTGCCTAGCAAAAGCTTTACCACATACATTACATTTGAAAGGTCTTTCATCAGTATGGGTTCGTAGATGGGACTTTAAGTTATAAGGTCTGGTGAATCTTTTATCACATAAATGACAAGCATAAGCTGAAGGATGTTTTTGAGTTCGTTTAGATATTTGATTAGGAGATGCCAACTCCAACATTTTTTCTCGAGTAGAAATTACATTACTTGGTTGATTTAAATCAGATAATGATTCATCATCACTAATACCTAATCTTGACGCCGAACTTGATCTTGAATCCATACTTTTTCTGGATTTCTTTCTTCCTCTTCTTATAGTTCTTAATTCTTCAGGCACCAAAAGATTTGCCAGATCTGAAATATCAGAGCCTACAGAATTAGGCAGGGATTTATAGAAATTCGAAGAATCACTAACTTCCAAATGATTGTTTGGAGAATTATTCAATGAAGAATGTGAAGAATTACTAAACAATGAAGGAGTTTGAGCTGGAGCAAATTCTTGATCTGTAGGTTGATTAACGGCGAAATCAATATTGTCTTCAGGGTAGAATATTTGTGGTGGTTGTTGAGGTTGAGCTTGGATATGGGAATGGGTATTAGGTATGGTATTGACATTTTTATTGTTATAAGTGGATAAATTATTCTCAGTTAATTTGTTCATATTATCATATTGATATAGGGAAGGAGAAAAGTCAGTAGGACTAGGATCCTGATTAATAGGGAAAGGGTTTTCAGAAGACTTGTCCGGTATACCAGGGAAAGCATAAGACAGATTACCCAGGTGATTACCCAGATGATTACCAGAATCGTGATTATTTAAGTCCAACAAATTAACACTGGAAACAGAACCTCCCAAGGCGATTTCATTATCAAAGGAGTTCATACCATTATGACTATCCAAATAAGTAGGAGGCTGATTCAACTGATTAGGGGGTTGTTGGATTCCTGGAACATCAACATTACTATGATTACCCACATCAGAATAAACGTGTTCATTACTCACAGACGACAAAGCATCAAAGTATGGAGATCCTGGATTAGACGAATAATCTGAATATAACGAATTTGTTGATTGATTTCCAGGAGAATTTGGTGATAAAAATGAATTACTTTGAGAATCTAGATTTGGGGCTAGGAAATTGCTATTATTAGTGGATTCACCGAGTTGAATGTTACTATTATTCTTGAAATCAGGTAACATATGCATATCAGTAGTCGTAGGTGGAGGAGGAGGAGAATCAACCTGAATATTATTAGATTTTTGGTCTATTGGAGGTGATAAGTCCAACATGTCATAAAATTGGTCATCTTCCTTCTTGACGTACGCCATAATTCCCCACAAGAAACTGGTAATATCCCACTAGTAAAATAGAAAGGAAACAAAAATAAAGTGAAAGTGATATATCAACTAACAAAATGAACACAAAATATCAACAAAGACAAAGACAAAGACAAAATAAAATAAAAATAACCCCAAAAACGTTAAAATGAGAAATTTAGTTTTATTTTAGTTTTCCAATATTTATGCTCACTTGGGGATGGGTTCAAGGAATATGAACAAGCAATAAATCACAACCAAAGGTTATTTCAGCTTTAATAAAAGTACGTTGAGAAAACACGAAAACTTTTGTCTCAGGTGTTTGTAGAAAATTTATTGATAGTTATGTTGAATTTTGGAAAACAAGTCTCACTCAATGGAGTAATTGGACGATGTTTTTCAGGACAGGGCTATAATCTATAAAGTGCACTACACAAGAACAAAGGAATGACACTGAGGGAGAGAGAGAGAGAGAGAGGGAGAGGAAGTGAGAGAGAAGAAGAACGTGAGTGTATGTGAGTGTATGTGAGTGTATGAACCAGGTGACTCCAGTAGGGCTAAGGGAACAGATTCCGGAAAAACACAACCCATCCCAAGACAACACTCGATACATATCAACGGTAATGTGTCAAAGGTGTTAAGTAACAGGTTCAGATCACCGGGTTTCGTATTAATTTTACATGTGCCTCGATAGTTAACTTAAAACAGTGACGGTTAACAACTGCGCCATGGTAATAGGTATGTCGCAGTTGTATGTCGCAGTTGTATGTCGCATAGTTGTCACATACTTATGTCAGCTTGCGACACCAATGCAGCGACTGCTCTTCTTTCACTGTTCTTTCACTGTTCTTTCAGTCTTCTTTCACTGTAACTACTGCTCAACTCTTCTCTATTTCATGAACAGTAAATTGTTGTTTAGGTGCAAATCTACTAAGACCTCGGTTCTACCGAAACCAAATCTAGACTTCAAATCCATTCTTGAGCATCGAGACGTGTATGCAGAAGCTATACGTGATCGGAAGCTTCAACCGTCAAACTTAGAGTTTGTGGTTAATAATCGAAGTAAAGAATTACTGTTACTTAATGAGTTGAATGAATTAAAGCACTCCAGAAACAAACTCAGCAAACAAATCCCTAATGCTTCTGACAAAACCTCCATGATTAGCCAATTAACTGAACTTAAACCAAAGATCAAACACTTGGAATCACAGTACTCAGAGTTGTGTGATGAAATGTTCACTAAATGTGAACAAATCCCTAACCTTGTTGATGCGACATCTCCTTTAGTCAATGAAATCGATACTTTTATCAACTGTGAGTCAGAAACTGACGCCGTGGCCTCATTACCTCCTCTCCCCAAAGACCACAAAACCATTGGTGAACAATTCAACTTGGTCAACTTCTCCCAAGCATCTAAGGTTTCGGGAACTTCTTGGTATTACCTAATCAACGATGGTGCTTTACTTGAACAAGCGCTTATAAACTATAGTTTGGCCAAAGCTAGAGCCGCTGGTTATCAGTTTGTAATCCCACCTTCTATTGTTCAGAATGACATTATTGCCGCTTGTGGATACAAACCCAATGATCAAAACAATGAACAGCAAATCTACGGTTTAGACAATCTCCCCATGTCTTTAATAGGGACATCAGAGATCCCTCTTGGTGGACTTCATGCCGCGAGTAACTTCCCTCCAGGTCAGAAGTTCCCTATAAAGTATGTGGGACTATCACGGTCCTTTAGAGCTGAAGCTGGTGCCAGAGGTAAAGATACAAAAGGATTGTATCGAGTTCATGAATTTACCAAAGTAGAACTATTTCACTTCGCTGATCCTCTGCAGTCTCAACAAGAACTAGAACACATGAAACAACTCCAAATAGACATTATTCAAGACCTTGGGATCCAGGCTAAAGTGTTGAACATTGCTCGTGACGATTTAGGTGCTCCTGCTGTTAAAAAATACGATATAGAAGCTTGGATGCCTGGAAGAAACGATTGGGGTGAATTAACTTCATGTTCCAATTGTACTGATTATCAATCAAGACGATTAAGTACAAGGTTCTATGACCCGGCTAAACACTTACACTATGTCCATACTTTAAACGGAACAGCTATGGCAGTACCTCGGGTGATTATTACCATAATTGAACAGTTTTATGATGCTGATAATGATAGAATAGCCATTCCAAAGCCTCTACAACCCTACATGGATAATAGAGAGTATATTATCCCTAACTTGTAAATATAATGCTATGTATATAGAAGTAGATCCTACAGTAACCCCGTTTCACTATCAAAAGCCAAACTTATTCTTAAAAGCTGCTCCATACATTTCCTTCTTTTGTGCCTCAACTGAATCCGTCATGGTTTCACTCATTGTATTAGCATAACCATTGAACGATTCTTCTACTGATTCCACTCCCAGTTGCAAAGACCTTAAGAATCCTCTGCTACCAAAGTCCATTCTACCAGGAGCTGTGTTCTTTCTTACTGGCTGCTTATACCCACGATCATCATCAGTCGTGGTATTACCTCCATAGCCACCGTATCCAGCATTAGGATTGGCTTCAGGACTTATATTGTGAGCTAATTGACTCTCAGGGTTCTTAGATGGTTTCCTATTAGGTCCAACAAGTAGATTAGCCAAATCAGCTGACGACATAATCCCAGTTTGTCCCTTGGCCCATTGCATGGCACTAACAGTTGGTCTTGGTGGGATTATGGCATTGGTGTTAAACAATAAATCAGTAGTATCTTTAGGTTTATCAGCCTTTCTAAGTTTGTGATCATTAATAGTTAACGCTAAATTAACATATTCTGACTTTCCTGTTCTAACAACAAGTTCCCCAGTGTAAATGATGTTAGATTTGGAACTATATTTCAAATTCATACTTCCCTTATACTTGGAAACAATTTCTTTGGGTAATCTGATATCGGTGATGTCACTTAATGCTGGTAATGTCGATAATTTAACAAATCCAGTATTAACTAAACTTACCAATATTATCCCCCGATTTTGAACATTCATCACTCCAATAGAACAACAAGTGTTGTCAATGACTTTATGGGATAGTTTTTGCTTTGGTGGCTTCAATACTCTTACATCTCGATCAGATGCAATTATAATGTATCCCGGTATAATAATCCCTTGACTTAACTTTGAGAATACATCTAAAGATGGAGTAGCAAATTGCAGCTTAATACTAATGGGGATAATGTGTTTGATTCCAGAATCTTCGTCATTGTCAGTCTTATAGTTTAATCCTATAGTTTTATCAGCAAAAACCACAGCAAATCCACCACTAGGTTGAGGTAATATCTTAAAGTACATCAAATTACCACCACCATTAGTTCCTACTATTAACAATATAGACGAGAATCCTTCTTGTCCGTACTCCATGATAGCAAATTCCATTGATGTAGCTCTTATGGGACCATTTGAGCTTGGAACAAACTCGGCTAAAGAGTCTGAATTAAAGATAACTGCTGGACCTCTTCCAACATCACAAACAATTAATCTTCCTGAAGCATAAGCTACAGCAGTAAACCCAATATTACATGATTTCAAACAGGTTATAGTATCAGGAGAATCTAATTGCATTAATGATAATGGTAAGAAAGTAGATGATTGAGCAAAAGAACCTCTGATTCTATCTTTAATACTAATGATTCTAGCATTTTTATTAGAATGTTGTACAGGACAATCATTATAATCATTAGGATTCTTATGGTTTCTTATGCTCATCTTACTGAATTTGCACAAGACTAAGTTCCCATTAGCTAATCCTGCTACCAAATCTCTTCCTTCAAAAGCACATGAAACATTAGTTATCTTTAAGTCTGAAGGCAGTTTAGCAGCCAAAGTTTCTCGTAAACTTATTTGAATTAAACCTTCAGGTTCACTGACTTCACCTCTAGTGACATCCAAGAGTCTAATAACTCCTTCTTCATGACCAGTAACCAAGATTCTTCTAAATGAATCATCATATCCCATAGGTTTAAAGCTAGTATCTTCATTAACAGCAGCACCTCCTCTTAATAACATATCAGTCTTAGCCTGAACCCCAGAAGAGATTCGGCTAGATTGAACACTATACCAATCAATACGTTTTATAAACACCACTTCGGAAAACGCTACAGGAGGATGAACAAAAGCAATTGATGGTGGTAATAGTACTCGACCCATATCGTCGACGTTTAATTCATTAACAGCTCCTGTGATGTAAATGTTCTTGTGATTACTCTTTGCTATAACAAATACAGGATTATGACCACCATTAAAATAAGCATGGTTTTCAGAAGCAATGGGAGTTATACTAGTCAAGTATTCCATTTCAGAACTAGAATTTTGATAGAACTTTATAGGAATACTACTTTGACCATTAGAAGGCATAGCATAGAAATCACCTTGTTTTTCATAAGAAGTCAAAGTGTATTTCAAAGTAATACCAAAATCCATAACGTGAATAACATTAGGTTTTTCAATATCACCACCAGTGACCAATAATTTGGTTACTTCAGGATCTTCTCCACATACCCATTTTACATCCAGAATAGGTAAAACCGTATCTAAATTCACTGGAGAAGATTGTTGTTGTTGTAATTGAGGACCATTTAAGTTGGTTTCAAAGAGATTTCTAGCTTGTAATAAAGTCCCCGTATTACAATCCCAAAACGCCAATGTATTATCAACATGAACAGTAACAACGTGTAACCCATTGGGATGGAAATGAGCTTGTATCAATTCAGGAGTGACTTCTTTATGACTTCCAAACATCTTCTTCTTTCCCTTTGTAGCCACAGCTATAGAAAGATCAAATCCTTTACTTCCTTTGGTTAAATGATATATGAATCGGTTCTTAATACACGATTCTGGTAATGAATACAATACAGCACAATGAGAATATGTTACTAATATAGTACCTATATCCCGAGGATGCCATTCCAAATTAAGCACTGGAGACAACTTTTCCTTTGGCATGATCAATTTCTGTAAGTTATCGATCCTATACGATGTCATATTCAACCTATCAACGTCATAAAACACAATTCCACCATTAGTTAAGCCTAGAATCAACCAATCCAATGAAGGATCAGCTTCAACCGCAGTCACAGAACCTGGTGGCAGGAAAGTGTTTAAGATCTGTTTCCGGTGTAATGATAAAACAGTCACCGAAGATGTTTCCAGTACCGCCACAAGATATACACCTTTAACGAACTTTAAATGAGTAATAGGAGCCGGGGAATTGAACTCAAACACAACTTCCACCGTACTTTGACCCAAAACCCTCACTTCATGATTCGTAGTAGATACCGCCAACAACGACTGCACGGGATCAAAAGCCATGGCCACAATCGACTCTGGTTTGATTCCATACTGATTGACATTGACTAATTCCACCAGTTTGGGGTTCAAATCATGAGGGGATAAGTCAGAAGACAGTGAGTTTCTTATAGCATTCGATACGGAATTCAAGGAAATCGGGGCCTTTTTTTGTTTAAATTTATCCAACATAATAAAAGACAGGGGGCAGAGAAGTATTTGGTGCAAAAGTTGAAAACTCTCGACCGCTGGTGATACTATAACTACGTAGTGGCACCACCATGGCGCGCTTTGACTACAAATTGTGGTTGGTGATGTTTTAAAACACGTACTCAATTATGGTAAGTATAGTGAATCATGACTATCACCACATACAATACTAACAAATTAAGACATTCGATCAGCTCGTAGGTTTTGGAATGCTTGCAGTAGCTACAATTGTGTTTGGATATTATTCTACTTGGGTATTAATATTACCATTTGTAGACGAATCCAGTGGTCTCCAATCCTTGTTTTTACCTAGAGATTATGCCATCAAGATCCCTATTTTGTTGTTGTTAATTGGGGGACTTGGTGTAGGTACGTTTATTGGCTCGGTTTTGATAAAAGAATCAAATAAGAAAAAAAGTAAGAAGTCTGAATAAGCTTGTGTATGGAATATATATTAACAATTATTAGGAGATAGTAGAGGTTGTTGTAGGGAGCGGTTATTATAGGGAATAACTAGACACTAGCTATACAATACCTAGACAATACCTGCAGAACTACGACCTAATGACAAAGTCGTTTATCTGTGACAAATACTTGACTCCTTTGTATGGCTTTACAGTATCACCAAGACCCTTAGCGCTTAGGATCTTTAGGCTATCGACTTTTAACCCACTGGGAACACATCCTTTGTTGGAATAACTAAGTTTTATACACAGGGGTTTCTTTTCTGTGGGTGATGTTGATGGAATATCTACCAAATCTGGAGTCGATGATGATGGTGTCAGTGATGAAGTCTCAGCTATATCATCAGTAATGATTGATCCATAGAGGATAGGATTAACTCCTGTAGCTAAAGATCTTAAATTCCATTGGCCCTTGGAATTCCCCTTATAGGAGAAATCACCATGTGTAGCTCTATTACTCTTAATGCTGATTAGATTAGTATAGTTACTTTCAATTTCCACACAAAGATTTTCAAGTTTAGTCACTGAAGTATGGGGTTTTATAAACAATTTAATTTCAAATTCATTCTTATTAACCCCCATACCATAATTGAAATCAACAGAAACAAGCCCCAATAACTGTAATTGATCTTGTTTAGTCATAGAATTCAAATCAATAGAATAACTCATCAATTTACATTTCCCATCAGGAGGAATAAAGGATAAATTACCAGGACTATCTTTCCATTTATCAAGTTTAATACATTTATGGAAATTACTATTCAATTGAAGTCCCCCGGTGGAAAGGATCATTTGTAAATATGGAACTCCTGTTAATTTACTGGTAAACATTATATCACCATTTATTTGTCCTGTAATGGGAACTAAATTCTTATTACTATGAGATGACGTATAAGAAGAATAGAATGCAGAATCAAATTGTTTGGAAGATGCTAAGTTAATGTTGGATCTTTTCGATGTTACTCTTAATATAGTGCTGACATTCTCTATGACATCAACATACATTTCATTATTAGTATAGCGAACATTAGACCGTCTCCAAGGAATAGATGTCATTTCACCTCGATCTCCACCTAATACTGGATTTTTAGGTGCCGTAGTAGCTGTATTAGCTAATTCATTTGTTTTGTTTAATATCTTGGAAAGTAAACTCTTAAATGGAACTAAATCTTTTAATTTATTATTATCAGTGATATTTGGAATTCCATCGTCCAACATTTGATTAATCAATAATGTCAATGTATCACAATTAGATTCAATTTTGGGAATGGCTAAAGGATACCCAAAATAATCATATATCACATCAATTAACCGGTTAATGAAAACATATGGCAATAAAGGATTAATATCAGAATTATTTAATGTATAGATAGTAACTGTAGGAAACTTCAATAAGTACACCGAATAGTTATTATTTATTTCAATGAGATTGTTATCTTCTAACTTGCTACTGATGATGGATATTAATGACTTGAATCCCGGTGATGATAAGTTGATTAAGTATTGGTACACTATGTTATTGTTACTATCCGCTATATAAACGGCTTCAAACATTATGGAATACAGTTGAAACAAATTGTGCGCGATATCAATATCAAATGTTGTTAGTTGAAGTTACTTAAACATACAATATGAAGTAACTAAAACATACAATATTAACTAACTCAAACATACAATGCTTCAGAGACACTACTACTAATAAACGGGTTGTATATATTGAATAGGGATTATACAAGAGTCGAGCCATTTCATTATTCATCAATTGGGGAAATTTGGAGTATTTCAAGGAGGAAAACAAAAAAAGACTATTCAATGAAATTTGAACTGGTGATATGAAAACTTCAATAGTGATTTCAATATAACTAAAATAAATGTTTCAGCAGGATTACCTTTTTTTTTTCAAATTTACACACATACAATTATCTTAACCTAAAGATAACCTGTGAAGTAACATTTATTCTACCATTGGAGTTTAAATATCAGAACAAAATCCCATGAATAAGTCTTTTTGATTAAGAATAAAAAAATAAAAGATTAAAACAAAAAATTAAGAATTAACATTTCGAATATTGACAACATTAAGTAAAATTAACCATTAGTATTATATTCATTGCTTTTTAGAATTTTCAAGAACTGATTCAGAGGAAACTTCTGGTTCTTGTTCATCAATTTCAACATCCAATTCTTCAGCCACTTTATGTTCAACGTCTTTAATATCGGCCATACCATAGATACCAATGACAATTAAACCTAAAATAGCAGCAATACATGAGAATACCAAAGCCACAATACCTCTGGCAGTGAATCCATCAGGTAATGGAGGATGTTGAACATTTTCACTGGTCAAATCTAAGAAGTCTTTGGAATTAGCAGCAGCATTACCTTCAATTGGAATACCTGCTTTCTTACAGATATCCTTATGATTTTCAGTTAATTGTTGTTCAGGATCAGATCTTAAAGATTCAGGAGCTTCAATTAACACAATAGCCAAACCTTGTTCTAAATGCCATTCCAAGTGACAGTGGAAGAACCAAACCCCAGGATGATCAGCTTTAAATCTGATAACAAAATGAGATTGAGGTCTGACGTAAAGAGTATCTCTAATCATAGGATATTCAGGGAAAGGATCATGATCAGATTCATTGAAAGGAACAGGATCTTCAGTTTCAGGAATTGCCTTGTATCTGTTGATAACTTGGAAAGCATGACCATGTAAATGGAAAGGATGAGTACCAGTATCCTCATTATTCAAGACAATTTCCACTACATCATCTTCTTGTAAGACAAAAGCATTGATGTTAGTACCATAAACCAAAGGATTAGTGTTATCCTCACCAGCAGACAAAGCGGTAAGTAAAGTTGGTATTTTAGGTGCAGTATAAGTGATATTATTGAAGAAAGCATAATTAATACCATTACCCAAGTTATTCATCAGAACATCAACAGTGATTTTATAGTCAGGATCTTCCAATAACGTAGCGTTACTCAAAGGTTTCAAGTAGAAATCATCCAAGAATTCCAACTCATCAACCATATATTGTTCAACTTCATCATTGTCATCATCATAGGAAATGGTATTGGTTCCATTCAATTGTAACTCAGGTGGAATCAAATCCAACATGGTGTCATCAATTTTTTGCATAAAGGCATAATTTTTACTGGTGTCATTCTTAGTAGTGACTAAGGCCAGGTATCTTTGAGCCGTGGTAATATAAATCATATCTGTGGTATTCTTTTCCACATAATTACCATCAACTTCAATGACATCAAAACTATGATCTTCCATATACAAGTAATGAGATACAAATCTTCCAACATTAATAATTCTAAGCAAATAAGTCTTATTAGGTTCTACATGCCAAGTACCATTTCTAGTTTCATTCCATAAAGCATTTTGAGGAATTGGTTCAGCACCAGTAGGATTATAAAGACTTAAAAAGTCACCCTTCATAGCACTACCATTCTTGTGGTACCATTCAGCAACAGTTAATACGACTTCTTCATCATACTCATAAGGAATATCATCTTCAATAATAAAGATCCCTCTCATACCATCACCATATTGAGTGGCAGTATGAGAATGATACCAATAAGTACCAACTTGATCACCAACAGTGAAATTATATAAAAAGGTTTCACCAGGAGGAATAGGACATTGAGTAACCATTTCAGGACCATCCATTTGATTAGATCCTGGTTGAAATAATCCATGGAAATGTAATGTGGTATTAACATCTTCAAATCCATTAGTTAAGTATAAATTAACCCTATCACCCTTTTTAACTCGTAAAGTTGGTAATGGCCATTCACCATTAAATCCAATGACTTTACGATCATAACATCCATCGGGATTAGCATCAACCCAACCAGTAGTGAAATTCCAAGTATGAGTTTCACAAATTACCAGTTGAATAAAATAAGCGATGAAGAATACTGTTAATAGTAATCTCATTGTATCAATATTCAATTATTTCTTTTTATATAAATTGAAACAAGAAATTTCCCCGTATTGAAATTGATTGAAAAAGGCTAAAGAGAAAAAAAGGAAAATTAATTTACTCATGGGAGACACAATTTATATATAAATTTCCGGTTTTCTTTTTTTTTTTTTTTTTTTTTTAATTTTTTAAAAAAAAAAAATTTTTTTACAAAAAAAAAAAAAAAAAAAAAAAAGATTGGTTTGAAAATTCAACCTAATAGAGATTGGATAATACCAATTAAAGTTCTAGAAATAGAAGTCCAATTAATAAAAAAAAAAACAATTTCAAAAAGTTAAACCTTTTTCTTTTCAGTTGTTGAAATTATCCACCACGCCATTTCAACAATATATTCTCCTTGATCAATATCGTTTATGTCATTCATCAAGTATTGTATTTTTGAGTGTATCCCCTGGAAATAAATTTCACTATTACCTGAACACCATCTGACTTCTCGCCTTTTTTTCCCTTTTTTTTTTCAACACAAGGACGTATAATTGTTATATCCCATGCATGTTCTCAATTGGGTAATAGTTGATCAATCTGATAATTGGATTCCTTTTTTTTTTTTTTTTTTTTTTTTCTTTCTTTATTAATTCCATTATTGTTACCGGGTTTGGTATAGTAATTACTTTTACTTTTGCTATTAGTTATACTATTTTTAAAAGTATTTTCCCTCCACACTCTCTCCTTTGACTTCAACCTGTCATCCATGACACCATCTAACCTCTTGGCATAAGTTGTCAAACGCTTTGACATATATGTCAATGTCAGATGCGGCTCGGAAATCCTGGAAATTATCTTAACCATCGGCAATAAGAAATGCGATTCGGATATGTGTCGTGTCCAAGGACGACAATGAATGGTTGCATTTACACCAAAAGTTGTTTATAAAAGAGCCAATGGGAACCAGTGATTAAAGGGCTGAGAATTTTTTTTCCTCTTTTTTTTTTTTTTTTTTTTTTTTTTTTTTTTTTTTTTTTTTTTTTTTTTTTTTTTTTTTTTTTTTTTTTTATATATTATGAATGGTTTATGATTTGACGTTGTTTCTTATTTCTGGTCGCCTTATACTAACGATCGGCATTAACATTTTTCGTATAAAAGAAATAAGGTTATTTTTCAGTCTAGACACGATAAATCTATTCATAATCACCTCATACTATGGAAATTTCTTTTGTTGTATATTTTTGATCTCCGTTATATATTCTCTTATTTCATACATTCTCCCATCTCATACATTCTCTCTCCTTTACATCTCTAGAAGTCACTCCCCCATTGGAGATCATCAACATTGATTAAATCGCAGCCTAATTCCCATAATCTTCTATTATGTTGTCTTCTCAAGTATACTGGCCAATCCACACCACCCCAGATTCTGGTGTTAATTCCATACTTATGAGCAATATCAAAGTATTGTTTTAACTTTTCTCCGTCAGAATCACTAAGTGGGTTGTGGATAAAGTCATTGTGGCCTAGAAGTTGTGCCATAGAACTTGATGCCACCACTGACAACTTGGATAATTGTTCTAAGTACTGAGAATCTTGTTCTCTAGTAAACTCGTGCAATGGTGCATCTAAAAACGTATACCGTTTATGTTCTTGTTTGACTAAATCCATGGGTAAGTTCCCAGTTAAGGTAATCATTATAGGTCCTGGAATATACTTATCCAAATCAACATCATAATATGCTAAAAACCCATTATCAATAAACCTCTGAAGCAAAGGTTTCAACTGATGATATGTCAAATCACTATCGGTTTTAAAGTCCATCCAGAAGTGGATTGGAGTTTCTGGGGAATTAAAATAGATACTATTTTTCATCTCGTGTTCTTCATTTCCTGGTTTAAATTTGGGATTGGCTTGTTTAAGAAGATTAAACAATGGATCCAAATACATGGCCTCTAATGTTAAATTAGGTCTTAAGTATATTTGATTGTGTCCCACATAGATGTCATTGTTATGGAACTTATCCACAGTAGTAGTTTCAATATCTGTCGCTACCTCTATTTTTTCTACCTCATAAGGTTCTGGAAAGTACCATATATCACTCTCTATACTTTGACATCCATTTTTAACTGCATCAAAGAATGGACTAGCTCTCCAATAATCATTGTGTGAGTGAAGTGGTTTAATGTTGATGTCTCTAGTCAAGCTCTCTATAGAGTATCCATTTACGTTACTAACTGATTCACTAGAACTAATAACAGGTAAATAAGGTCTAAACACATTAAGCATACTTTAGGAACTATCAATGGTTTATATAGAAAGGAATGGTGTAGAAACAAATGGAAAAAATAGTTGCTTTGAAAACACTATTGCCCCACATGTTATTGGGTGCGAATAGATGTTGACATTGAGATTGACATTCTTGTGTTGTATAATGAGTATAGGTAAATGTGGGGTTGAAGATGTTTATACAAATACCAAATAGGTTATATAAATAGTAATTCTTATATATTCTAATCATTATACTTTATTTTTCATTTTATTTAATTTTAAAATATTAACTAATTTTACACTTCCAGTTAATAATTCTTCTTTAAAATAAAATAAGAAAGCAGCAGTACTAATGGATTGAATTAATTTAACAACTAATCCACCGTATAAACCATCTAAACCTTCTTCACGAATGATTTTTCTAATTTCATCAATCATTGATAAATCAATATCATCTTTTTCAGTGTCTTCAGTTTTAGCAATTTTTTTCTTTTTAATATGCATCCGAGACTTTAAAGTAATATAAGGATAAGTTAAAAATGTAGCAATTAACTTACCAAAAGCACCAATGAAAAACGCATTTAATGCAGTAAAGTTCTTTTTACCTCTATTGGCAACAATAATGTTCTTAATTTGTTCAAAAATAGTATATTGAATAATTGGATTAATCACCAACACTAATGCTGGAAGTACTCCAGCAAATAATGATGATACTCCATCATTTTCAATTATATCAACCAAAGTTTTAAATGTAGATTGAGATTTACCTTCCTTTTTGGCAGTCATAGTTCTTGTGTTGGCCACCCAAAATGGATTGGACCCCACACATGTAATAGCTCCAGCAATAGCTCCAGTAATAATAGATTGAATTGTGGATAATCCTTTACCTCTTCTAGAAGTAACTGCATTAGCTTTCAAAAATACATTGGAAGTGAATTCATAAAAATAATAATAAATAAAGTTGGTCAAAGTAATACCATATAAAGCACTTTCTAACCCGGAATATAACCCCAGTACACCTTTTTCATTAACAATTTTATTAATGGCCTCTACAGTAGAACTGGTTCTGATATTCTTGACAAATCTTCCAATTCGTTTATCAGGAATGGCTTCTGGAGTTTCAATAGTTTCTTGTTCTTCGTGTTTCTTTTCTTTGGACTTTTTAGTCGTCTGGGCTAACGTTGACAATGTCACTAATGGATAAGTAACAATCATTGACAATGCCCCTCCTCCAGCACCGGCAAGGGCATGAGCAAGCTCTTCAACGTCAGACATATTAAAATTATTTCAAATCTTTAACGGTTACAATTTCTGATTTACTCGTTTTGAGTATTTTGTTTCAATGACAAAATAAACAAAATTTAACTATTACAATTATATACCACGGTATATTCCAAATTCACATGGTGAGACACTCATTCTGTGGGGGAGACGACGACAAGCAGTAGCTACTCGCGCGATTGTTCACTCTCATTACTTAATTAGGCAGTCTACTTGTAAAGTGAGACTAAATCAGTAGACAATTATTACAATTTGGATTATTACTATTGATAATTTATTATTGTCTTATTGTTGGTCATGGAAACTAGAAAAGGATTATTTACCAAATTGGGTATCTTTGGTGGTATTGCGGTTGTAATGGTCAGTTATGGGAGACATAGAGCAGCTTCTTATAGGAACTCAAGACATGTCAATCAAACTGATGCCGTAATAGATTCAACAATCGATGAGTTTGATGAAAGAAAGTATCATCCAGGAATGCAAGAGGAAAGTAATAAGTATGAAAGAGAAAGTAAATTTGTTGGTGCTGGAAATAGTTATTCATCAAGAAAGAAAGGTGATCGGTTGACTATGTTTAAAATATTTGATAGGGACTAACAAGGTTAGTACCACAAGATTTATATTAATACAATCGATTTTAAAGAAGGATTTATACATCTTTTTTTAATTATTTTTTTTTTCTTTCTTTCTTTCATTTACTTGTACATAGTTACACATCAATATAATAATATTACAGATTAGTTAATTCATTAAAGGCTAATTCGTAGACAAGATTAGATTTGATAAAATTGGTTAAACACCACCCACAAAGGAAATTTTCATTCAATTCTTGCATAATCATAATAATATTGGATTTGATTTGATTATCACTATTAAACAAATTTAACAATAACAATTCTATACCTTTGTTTTTATCAAAAATTGTTAAATTTCCCCCATGTAATGATGAACTTTGTAAACTTGAAGAACTACTTGGTGGTATTAAATAAGTAGTTAATAAAAATACTTCTAAAGATTTACCACTGATTAAATATTTTAAAATATTAAACCAAATATTTCTTTCATCATCCACACCATTACCACTATTAATCTTTTGTAAATTATAATGTAAATCAATCATTAAATTCAATTCATTAGATAAATTTGTAATTAATAAATTATAATTAAATAATCCATCATAAAGTAATTGATTAAATTTTTTCAGAATTGATTGATAACATGATATTTCAATAAGTTTGTTTGTATCACTGGGCCAATAATAACCTATACCTTGAAGTAATAATATATTTTTACTACCATCATCATTATTAACATTTTTAGAACTTATTAATATTCGAATAATCTCATTAATATGACGACGTAAAATTAATTGAATGGTGGTTAAATCATCATTATAGTTAAATAATGATAATTGTAAATTGGATAGAAATTTGGCATCTTCAGATATAATAGAATTTCTTATTACTATATCTTCATGTAAACTTGAAGAAAGAGAAATTTCATTACTATCCAAATCATATAACACATCCCATAATTTATCATTATGTTTGAAAAAAGGATTAATAGTTCCTGCTATGAATGAATCACATTGTTCTAGAAGATCGATTTTTGAAACATCCATAATTGGGAAAACATTATAATTACTTAAAAACCCACTTAGTATTCCTCCTCCAGTACAAATTTTAAGAATTAAAAGCACAAAATCAATAATAAACCCCGATGATTTTTCATAACTTAATAATATAATTTTTTTACCCGTTAATAAAGCATTTATAATTAAAATAATTGAAGGAGTTTGTAAACCATAAATGGTTAAATCATAAGATAAATAATCTGTCACCAACTTTGAATTTAATAAATGGATAAGATTAGATTTAAAATTTAAATCAGTAGGGTTTAAATAATCTCCTAAATTATCGGGTATATTAATCATTGGAATCCTTATAGGGATATTCATATTATTAAATTTTATCACCGAATTAAAACTTAAATCTTTTCTTATAAATAAATCATTATTATTATCCAGTGTAACATCGATTTCCAATAATTTGTTCCGGAAACTTTCATCATAGTAAATTTTATCGTTAACAGGTAAATCTAATATCGAAGTAAGAAGTAATTTCTTTATTATAGAAATATCATGACTCCCATGCGTAATACCTTTAGTATCTCCAACAATATTAAAATCTTTCCCATTAATAGCTAACATTAAATTCCTTAAAATATCGACCGAATTGGTATTAAAATATATATCCAAGGTTATCAAAAGCAATGGTTTAAAGTTCTTAAAGTATGGTAATTTCGTCAATATGGATATGGATTTAATTACCGATCCTCTCTTATATTGATCATTCATTAGATTATTAACCAATGTATACACGTAATATGGATCTTTTTCACAGTTCTTATCTCTCAAATACTGGAATTCCCCCGTAGTTTTATTTCTAAATAATAGAAATAATGTAAAATCTTCTTCTCTCTTGTGAATTTGGTCTGGAATCATAAGCTCGGGTAAAAACGCCAAATTTCGAATTCCTGGAACTTCTTGTGGGAATTGATGTAACAAAGATGGTCCCTTATCAATATGGAATTCAGCAGTTAACACATACTCAATATTAATCATGGTTATTTCTTAATTTAAAACTGCCAATGTAACGTCTATTTTTTTTTTTTTTTTGTGTGCTTTTGGTTTAACTTTCCTCGCGATTGATGTTTCTCGTCTAAATGAAAACTCTAGATAGATAATGGAACTTAAGCGATATGACAGTAGTGAGTAACACAAGACGAACATAATAAAAGAATGGAAAAGATGATAAAAAGTTGTACATATAATTTTAATACTTGACCTACATAAACTAAACACTATAAATCAATTTTCAAAGTAATCAGCCATTTCTTGGTCCAATTCTTCCACAGTCTTTTTAGATTTCTTTGGAGGTTTAGCAGCGGCTTTTGGTTTGTTGTTAGCCTTTTTAGCTGGTTTTTTAGCAACAGGCTTAACTTGAAGAGCTTTTTTAGCTTGAATTCTTTGTTTCAAAGGAGTTGTGGAAACATTAGAATTGGCGCCAATTCTTGAAGCTAAAGGTCTTTTAGTTGGATCGATGATTAATTCTAATTTTAATTTAGATGAACCACCATCAATTGGAGCTCCATTATACTTCTCAACTGCCTTGTTAGCAGCAGCATGAGTCTTGAAAATAATGGTGGCAATACCTTTAAATTGACCTTTTTCATTGTAGGATAAAGCAATGTTTCCTACACTTCCAACTTGAGATTGAAAGAAATCCTAGATTTGTTAGTTTTAATGTACGAAAAGAAAAGAAGTGAAAATAAAATGCTATGGGGGAAAAATAATACTATCTGGCAAAGGGTCACAAGAAGAAAAGGAAAAGGATAGAAAACCAAAAACCAAAGACCGACATATAAAAACAATAAACTTATTAGGGAATAAAAAAACATATTGGGGAATCTAATCCAATTTGGGAATGAGTTTATAAAGAGCTTTTCAATGGAATGACAAATGCAATGACGCAATTCAGGAAACGATGGCTTTAATGCAGAATCAAAATGAATGATTCTTTTAATCATGTACTACTTCCTTAAAATTGTGAACCATCTATTAAATTAATAACTCCCCTAGTCATATCATACATCAAGTAAAAGCTCTGACCTTCAAAAGAACCAATTAAGGACTCTTGCAGACCATACTCATGTGAACAAACTTCTCAAAACAAAGAGTTGACCCAAATAGGCGATATACCCAAACAACTTAATAAAAGAGGATTAGAGTTCTCAGTACCATACCTAAAAAAAAAAAAAAACTTATCAAAAAGTTTCGATATTTAGTACTGAGTGAAATCTTTATCCCAATGTGAACACAATCACAAGAATTGTAAGTTCAAGTTGTCAAAATCTGTGCTTCTGCACTGGTTTTAGGTTTCTACCTTTCAGAAAATTTAAATTGTTACCGAATGAGACCATGGGTCTTCTTGGTTAACAAAGTGACATTTCTCTGGTCCAAAATTCCTTGAACAGCTAAAGAGTCAACTTTAGACTTAGTCCGGGAAAAATGGTATAATTATTGAAATCCTTGTCTATACCAAGTACTTCAATACGTGACCCTTTGTGCAACAAAAAGACAACACAATACTATAGCATCCAAATTAATTGCACCAGTATTGTTCATCATCAATCTTCATTGCCATAGTCACAAACATGGTCATGTATAAAATCCCACAACCCATGTATCATTATATTACACACTCATAACACATTACTCATAACACATCACACATAACTCGTTAATTCATTAATTGATTAACTCATTAACTCATTAACATACCTTAACAGCATCAATCTTGATATCTTTTGGTAATCCATAAACCACCACTTTGGTAGCAGAATTAATATCAATTTCCTTTTGAACAACAGGTGCTGGCTTACGTTTAACTATTTGTTTAGCCACCTTCTTTCTATTGACCAAATTTTTACCTGTTTTCTTTGGCACTGATTTTCTTTGTTTTCTACCGGTGGAAATAATATCGTCTAATGATTTATCTAAGGAAGCAGACATGATTTGTATATAATTTAAAGAAGAAATTTAATTGTAACTTTTCAGACAATTTTCGCTGGCAATAAAGATGAAAACGAGGGCGGGTGGTGGTCGTGCCCTCTGCTCAACAATAAAAAAAGGATTTTTGAAACAATTGATAATGGTCGTGCGTACACCGTTGCCGACACTTTGACTGTTTAAGGGAAAAATTGTCATTTGGGATTTTCGCTAAAAACCTTATTTTTGCAGATCAGGTTGCAATTTTGTCATACCAATGTAACCATAGATAAGACGAAAAATAAGGTACTTGAGACAAAAGATAAAGCAATAATTGGGGGTAAAGGAACAGTGGGCAAAGGAATAATTGTGGGCAATATTGGGCTGGTGTGAATCATGTTTCTACACATCAAATCTACTAATCAAATGTCTCTTATTTATTCATTTATTAAATTATAATTAATTTTCTCTAAATTACACCCTAAAAAAAAAAGTACTATACATATATTGCGAAATGAAACCCCCCATAAACTCATCAGAACATAAGACAAGACATCAAAAAAAGCGATTATATTAAGCTTTCATTATCTTCATCATTAGACGATTGCATTGGGCCATTGTTAACCACATTAACTGTATTACCATTAACAGCACCAGTACATGCATTTTTCAAGATATGACCCTCTAACCACTCAACATTGTTATTAAAAAAATTAAAACAACCAGCACACCGACCAGAAGTAGAGTTTCTACCACTAGATTTAGTACCTGGAGGGTAAATAAAATGCAATGCTTTTAAATGAGTTTTAAAAGTATCTCTTCTTGAAAATCCTCCTGTTGGATGACATTTAGTTCCCTTTGAGTTAGAATCAGGATTTTCATGATAAAATGGACATTGGAAAGCCTTATAATCAAGATGTTTCTTTAAATGTCTAGTTAAATATCCTTTAACTTTGAATTTAGCATTACAATGATTACATTCAAATTGTGAATTATCACCTTTTAATTTCTTAGTCGATTTGGTGTCGATCTTAAACTTCCGTTTCTTGGATTCTAAAGATGTAAAATCTCTGGTACCTGATGAACTACTTAATTCACTGTTTAAGTCAGAAGTTAAATCAAATTCCATTGGTTCCAATTTGACTTTAATCTCGTCAAGGTCATCATCAAATTCTTGATGATTTTGTTGTTGTTGTTGTTGTTCTGATGGTTGTGCTTGAGGAAGTGTTGGGGGTTGAATATGTTGCTGAGGAGTGAATGATGGTCCAAAGTTTTGGTCAACTGATGCAGAATGGAAAAAATCTTTTTTGTAAAGTTCATCATCCAAAGGATTGATATAACTTTCATTGGAACTTGAAGAATAATTATATTGTTCTTCATGAGGTTGAAAATCATTAAAATAATAATCATCGACCCCATTAATGTTTAAATTTAAATGACTGGTATTGGTAATATCATTATAATTATGATGGTTATTATTATTATTATTAAAAAAGGTACCATTAAAATTAGGTTGATGGAAATTTTGACGACCACTATTATCAATATTAATTCTTTGAGTTATTGAATTATATTTGGAATTATGATCTAAACCATCAACTTGATCACCAGCCAGAAGAAAATCGGCATTATTTAATAATCCATAAATATTATCATCATCAAAACTTAATTGTAAATCATCAACAGCACAGTTGACAGGTGCTAAATTCCGTGATACTGAATTATTATTAATGGTAAGAATATTATTCTTAATAATTGGTGGAAATAATGAATTTAACTTGAACACATAATTAAATATACTAACTTTAGCATTTAATAAGTTTTTGTTGATGAGACCACTGATGGTGAAATCTCTTTTTGATGATTGAAACACCATATTCTATTCATTAATAGTGATTTAGATTAAATTTAAAAAAGAAAAATAATAGAAAATAAAAAGAAAATAAAATGATTTAATAATAATAATAATGATAATAAAAAAATAAATATAAAAATAAAAATAAAAAAAGAATAGAATAGAAAATTGGAGTGTTCTCTTTAATATATTCTCTTAATGTCTTTTTCAGTGGAAACTGACTATAAATTTCTTTATTATAAAAACTAAAATTAAAATAATATCAAACGCTTTTTTAAGATAAAATTACAATTATGTACGAGAAAAGGAATATTTAAAATATTTATATCATGAGGAGATTCCCGTCGTGTCGTCGTTATTCTTCCGTATTTCTTTTTGAGAGACAGAATGAAAGAAGGGAAAAAAAAAAAAAAAAAAAAAAATGCTGCATTGTATGATACGGCATTTTTCGCCCAATCATTCTTTATTTCAAGATAAGCACACCCAAAACAGTGATTTTATCATTGTTGTCCTAAAATTTTCGATAGCGACCAAATTGAGGAAACTTGTTATCACCATTTACGCTATCTATTGTGACTGTTTTTACACACTACCTTAGACTTATTAACATCTCTTTCTCTGCCTCTCTCTAATACATGTTGATATTTTACTTTTATGTCAAAAAAATAGCCCGTAAATCCTCACATTAACTAAACGACAATCCTCAGTAACTGATATTTGATCTTCGACCGCTTATTATTACTACATAACCTCAATCAAGGATTTTCGAATTTCTCGGCAATATCCCTGCTATAAAGCCTCCGGGATAATTACCTATTTGTCCAAACAGGTTGTTGCACTACTGAAGTGAGACCAATAAAGACCCATGATTAGAGAGTAGTTGAGTAGTGATGTTTATGGTGGTGTTGATGTTTATGTTAATGTTGATGTTGATGTGGTGTACTGTCTTTGACTACTGCCATTGACTGTGTCTGTATTTTTCTCTAAATCAAATCGACTCTACACCATTTTTTGTCTTTGCTGACATATCTTGTTGTGAAGAGACACTCTCACCGCAGTTATCAATATCTATGTCGAGAAGCCCTGAGATAACGAGTGGAGTCGAAGCACCAGTGGGACCCAACGTCGTGTAGTGGTATAATAATCCAACAAATACCACTAAAGGGTTTGTTCATATTGTCCAAGGGAAGGCTCATAACTGAACAGGAGAAAGAGTAACAGAATACATGTCATATATACTAAAGCCACCAACGGACAACTCGGTTACTCTTCCATTCATTTGGTTTAATTCCAAATCCCAATATACAGTATGTTCCGGTATACTGATCATGAATTGTGAGATTCTTTAGTGCAACCTTTCGTGTGTATGTGCAGTACGCCACCTACAACTTCATTCTCATCTTCTCATTATATTTTGCATCTCTTCATGGCTAAAAAGAAACAAGTAGACGTTCCTGATTTGAAAAAGGAGAAGAAGAAAAATAAAAAAGAATCTTCAACTCCCCCTCCTTCCGAGCCTGAGAAACCAACTCGAGGATTAAGTGTAGGTGAAAATTTTGGTTGGACTGGTAAATTACCACTTACTTTATTGAATGAACATTGTCAGAAACAGAAATGGAAACGTCCTCATATTGATAATAAACGGGTATCTTCTGGTTATGTTACCATAGTCACCTTAACTGGTGAACATCCCAAAACTAAAGAACCAATTGTCATTCAATATAAACCAAGGTATGTTGCCAAGGAAACCATTAATGATTCTAAACACTTTTCTGCTACTTATACCATGTTTCGATTAAATTACAAAAAGAATTTGAAGATGATTCTCCCCAACATATTCCGGGACTATTGGGATGAACTTGAAGATGAAAGAAAAGATCTTTTGCGTGAAAATAAAGATAAACATGATCTTCTTTATACTGATAATCCATTCCAAACCCAAATTCAATATCAATTGAAACAAGATCAAAAACAAAAAGAAATCGCTACCAGTAAAGAGTCTTTGGCTAAATCAAGACCCATTTCTATGAAACCAGAAGTAAAGAAACAATTGACCTCTTTAAAATCCTTTGGTGATGAATATAAGTTACCTTCATTTCCTAGAAAAGTCTGGGAAAATTCACCTTTATTTGATATCAATTCCAATCTTCGTGTTAAAGTTGAATTCTTGATTAAACACTTTATTTCATGGCCTATTAAACTGTCTCCTTCACCTTCCGAAAATACTCATTTGCAACAAAATTTTAAGGTATTAACTGCCCTTGGATTTAAACCTTCTCATGTTGAAGAGTCCTTTTTATATACCGATTCTTTAAATAAAAGCTTGGAATGGCTTATTTTTTATATTCCTGATGATGATTTACCTGATTTTTTCAAAAAATCCGATAATCATTCTCAACTTACATTAAGAATTGCCAAAGATATGAAATTTGATTATTTACTTAAACGATTGAAAGAATCTGGTTTTGATGACGCTGATATTTTGAACTTATTATCTTTAAATAATAATGATGAGCTTACCACGGCTGTCAAGTTAACTCAATCACTTATTCCTGATGATTTTGTTTCACCTGAACCTATAGAAGATATAGATTCTCAAGAGGTTTGGGATCAAGAAATCCAATCATTAAAATCGATGCTTTATAATATTGAATTATCTAAAGATCAAAAATCAGCCACGGTGACATTTGATTCCATTAAAATTAAGTTATTTAAGCCTGCTAAATATCCATTTGAATTACTTGGAATTCAATTACTTCAACCCTTACCCAATTATATCAAGTTAGCTGTGTTGAATAAACTAGTTCATTATTTATGTGATAATCAATATCTTGGAATGGAACAAATATTTATCATAATTGATTTCTTAAAGGAAAATATAACTTCAATTATCAATGATCCTGGTAAACTTATGATTCCTAATAAATATACCTTGAATCATTCCAATGCTATTAAATCTATTAATTTAGGCTTTAAGAACATGACTTTAAAAGATGATGATCTAAACAATATAAAACAAAAATATGATCAACTTCTTCATAATAAAGATTATTCTTCTGTTATGAAATCAAGAATGGAATTACCTGCTTGGGCCAAAAGAGAACAGTTGATTAATTTAATTAATGAAAATCAAGTTAGTTTAATTACAGGAGAAACTGGTTCAGGTAAATCAACTCAAATAGTCCAATTTCTTTTGGATCATTTAAACCAATCAGGTCAATTTAATTCATCAATTATTTGTACCCAACCAAGAAGAATTTCTGCCTTGGGTTTAGCCGATAGAATTAGTCAAGAGAGATTGGGTAAAGTAGGAGATGAAATTGGTTATACTATAAGAGGAGATAATAAACAAAGTAAACTCACTAGAATAACATTTGCTACCACAGGGGTGTTATTAAGAATAGTTCAATCTTTCATGATAAACAGTTCCAAATCTAATAAATTTTTAAACAATATTGATTATATATTTGTTGATGAAGTTCATGAAAGGTCTGTGGATGCTGATTTCTTATTAATTTTGTTGAAATTAATATTACCTAAATTTAAAAACTTGAAAGTAATTTTAATGTCAGCTACTATCAATAGAACTATATTTGATAAGTTTTTCGGAATCAAAATTAATCATATTCATATTGAAGGAAGAACTTTCCCCATTACTGATCATTATTTAGATAAAGTATTAACTGAATTAGATTATAAGGTTTTCATTAATGATCAATATGTAAACCCCAAACCCGATGCTACATTCTTCAAAACCGGTAATATCAACTATGATTTGATTGCTCAATTGGTGCTTCATATAGATGATAAGTTGACCAAAGAGCAAGACAAAGGATCTATTTTGATTTTTATGCCTGGGGTGTTTGAAATTAATCAATTAATCAAAACAGTGGAAGGATCATTTAATGATGTTCATAAACAAGTTTGGTGTATTCCATTACATTCAGCATTATCACCACAAGAACAAAAACTTGTATTTAAGAAACCAACTGGTAATCATCGAAAAGTCGTCATATCTACAAATATAGCCGAAACTTCCATTACCATTCCTGATTGTGTAGCTGTCATTGATAGTGGTAGAGTTAAAACTATGTATTTTGATGAACGGTTAAAAGCTAGTAAACTAGTTGAAGATTGGTGTTCTCAAGCTGAAGTCATGCAAAGAAGAGGTAGATCAGGACGTATTACTAGTGGGAATTGTTATCATTTATACACCAAGGAAACCAATAGAGAAATGATGGAACATCCAATTCCTGAAATTAAGAGAACCAATTTGGATAATCTTTATTTAATTATTAAATCTATGGGAATTAAAGATGTAGAAGGATTTTTAGATAAAGGTATTGATAAACCAAGTGATTTATCTATTAATAATTCCCTGGTAAAATTAGAAAAGATTGGAGCTTTGATAAATAATGAATTAACTAATTTGGGTAAATATTTATCATTTTTACCCATTGATTTACAAACGGGGAAACTATTAATCTATGGATGTATATTTGGAACATTAGAAAATAGTGTTATTTTGGCATCAATTCAATCTATTGGATCACCATTTACCAGGAAATCAGAAATGAGAGATCGAGTTAAAATCATTCAATCGTATTATTCTAAAGGTAATGGTGATTTGTTTGCATTACTAAATGTAGTCAAAGAATATCAACTTAAAACCACGGCCAAGGAAAGAAAGACATTCATTGATAAAAATTGTTTATCATTCTTAACAATGAAAGAAATCGTTTCTACAAAGACTCAATTATTGAACTTACTTAAAGAAATTGGATTCATTCCTCTGACAAAAGATCAAATGAACCATTTGAATCGTAATGAAAATAATACCACCATTATGAAATCTATTATTTCCGGTAGTTATTACCCACAAATAGCTAAAGTGGATTACCCTGATACTAAATATGTTCAATCGTCTTCAGGTTCAATTGAAGTGGATCCTGATAAAAGATTAACCAAGTATTGGATTAAAAACGATAACCCTGAGGAATTACCCATGACTAGAAGTTTTATTCATCCATCTTCTACATTATTTGATACTTCATCCGGTGAAAAAGTTACTACCATCCATGATCCTGAAGAATTTAAAGATGAAAATGGTGACTTTGATTTCGCCAAAGCTAGTCAAAACTACAAAATTGATTTCACTCCTCAAGTATCCAATGTCTCCAGTGTGGACAGTAAACCTCCTTTCATCATTTACGGATCTTCTAATCAAAGTACAAAACTTTACTTACAACAAATCACTCCGACATCAACGTTGGCTATTTTGTTATTTGGAGGTGATATTCTCTATGATCTTTCAGACATATCTCAAGGTAAAATATCTCCTGGGATTATCATGGACCAATGGTTGCCTATAAAAACTTGGTGTAAAAATGCAGTATTAATAAAGCATTTAAGATCACTTCTTGATCAAGTCATTGAATCTAAATTATCAAACTTCAATGCCAAAGATGATTCCGACACTATACTTTTAACGGTTGAAAAATTGTTATCAACTCAATAGCATCGCACTATTACTAATATTTATAGACTGCATAGATAACCCCCTATAATAGACTTATTTCTCTTAATTGTAGGCCAATGGTACGACGTGAAGCTGACATTGGGTCCCTGAAGGTGGGTGAGCTGTCTAGACAAAGGGGAGAGACTGAGCCTCTTTTAGGGGGAGGGGATAGTCATATTGACAGTGAACAATCTGATGGTGAACACAATGATAGTCACCAAACTGATAGTGACATCCTTGAATTACCCCTTGTCATTAGAGAAACAGTTCCTTTAAAAGATGACCCCACAATAAATGTCGTCACTTTCAGATACATACTATTATCAACGGTGTTTGTGATTCCAGGTGCTTTTATTGATACTATGAACTCCTATAGAACCACCTCAGCGGCTTACTCAATCTTTTTTGTTCAGATTGTCTCCCATTGGTGTGGGAAATGGCTAGCTAAAGTACTACCAAATAAGGAAGTTCGCTTGGGGTTTGTTAAATTTAATCTTAATCCTGGTCCTTGGTCTATTAAGGAAACAGCTTTAATTACTATCACCGCTAATAGTGGTGCTACAGGTAATTTAGCTACCAATGCCTTATCACTTGCTGACTTACATTTTGGTGAAACTGTGAATCCTGTTACCGCCATAAGCTTCATGCTTGCTATAGTGTTTATTGGATACGCTTATGCTGCTATAGCTAAGAACTTGGTGTTATATGATCCTCAATTCCCTTGGCCTCAGGCTTTGATGCAAACCACTTTACTTCAATCTCAGGCAAAGGCTGATAATGATTCCCAGTTGGGGAATAAACAAATGAAGGTATTTTTTTATGTTTTATCCTTTGTCACAGTGTGGCAATTTCTCCCTGAGTTTGCCTTTCCTATGGTGTCATCATTGGCAGTATTATGTTGGTTTCAACCTTATAATAAGACGATTAATTTCATTGGAAGTGGTGTTGGTGGTATGGGGTTTCTTAACCTAACGCTTGATTGGTCAAATATCACTTCTTCTATCATGTTGTTTCCCTATTGGGTACAAGTGATTCAGTTCATTGCCTTTGTATTATGTACTTGGATTCTAATTCCTTTGGTCAAATTTACTGATATTTATCCGTTTAAGGCTGGATTAATGTCCAATTCCATTTTTTTAAATAATGGAACTTTATATCCTACCAAAGAACTAATTTCCCCTGATTATAGCTTGAACACTACAGCTTATGAAATGTATGGACCAGCTAATTTAGGTGCTCAAAGAGTATGGAATGTGTTTTTTGATTATGCTGCCTATATCAGTGGAATTGTTTGGGTTATACTTTTTGGCTATGATCGACTCTATGAATCGTTTACTAAGCTAAAATCATCGAAATCAGGGTTAAATAATACTTCCCTTCATGCTCAATACACTGATAGATTGAATAAACTACAATCAAAATACGTCCCTGTTCCTGATTCCTGGTACATTATTCTATTTCTAATTTCATTTACAACTTTAATGATGATTTTCCTCTCTGGTCAGATGTTTATGCCCTGGTGGTGTTGTGTAATAGGATTGATCTTGGGATCCATTATTGTTACTCCCTTGAGTTGGCTTTATGCATTATCAAACTTCCAGCTCCCAGTGGGGACATTTAATGAACTTTTCTATGGTTATTTGGTACAAGGATATAACAAAATTCATCCTGCCAGTGGGATTGTGTTTGGATCTATAGCTGGTGATGCTTGGTATAGAGCCCAATACCATTTAGAATGTATGAGATTAGGATTCTATATCCATTTACCTCCAAAAGCAGTGTTTCTTGCTCAGATCTACGGTGAGCTTATAGGTGTTCCTGTGAATTATATTGCCTTAAGATGGGTTTTAAGCTCTAAAAGAGAGTTTTTAACTGGTAAAGCCATTGATCCTCTTCATCAATGGACTGGTCAAACCATTGAATCCATTCATACTAATGCCATTCAATATGTGATTCTAGGTCCTTCTAGATTATTCTCCAAGTATCCCATTTTACCTTATGGGTTTGTTCTTGGTCTAGTAGCTCCTATGTGTTTGTATTGGTTACATATGAAGTATCCTCATCGGTCATTTAACTATTGGAACACCACAGTATTCTTTTCCACTGCTAGTAAATTCAGAGGAAATCTTTCCACAGGTCCTTTATCGCAGTTTATTGGTGGTACTTTATCCATGTTTTATGGTTTCCGCTACAAACATGACTTGTGGAAGAAGTATAATTACCTCTTAGCAGCTGCTTTTGATACTGGTTACAACTTAGCCATTCTAGCGATATTTTTGTTTTTTTCACTTTTTTTCAACATCCAAATGCCCCATTGGTGGGGTAATAATGAGAAAACTATAGAGAGATGTTTTGCTTTATAAAGAAAGCTTTTTTTTTATGTTTTAAATATTGTGTTTTATAGACTTTAATTCTTTATAGATTTATAGATTTTAATTATGAATTTCCAATTTCGCAGCCTTTTTCGTTGAAAAAATACTTCAAAAATTAAACATAATAAATGTTTTTTTTTGTTTTTTCGCACTAAAAGTATATATCGACTCAGCGTTTATTCTCCTTATAATCCTTGATTCCTATCACTAATCAATCAAGTTTACAACGATATTACTGCCAAAATGTCAACGCCAAATCCACAATCACGTCCTGGTGGTCAGAGACCTATACAAATCCAGCCCAGCCAGGCTAATCAGTTAGTGCAAGCGTTGAAGAATGAAGTCACATTAGCTAAAGCTGCTGGAAATGACACAGCTAAAGCCCAACAACATTATGCTAAAGCCGAATCGATTAAACAAGTGTTGTTAAACTACCAAGCACAACAGAAAGCAAAAATGAGTCAACAACAGGGACAACTGCAACCACCACAACAACAGCCACAGCCAGGAATGTCACAACCCCAGTCTCAAAATCCTTCTTTTCAACAACCTCAAATGCAACCCGGTAATAGACCAGCATCAGCACAACCAATGGGTCAACTACAACAACTGGATTCAATGAACCAACCAAGTCCTATGATGAATCCCGGTATGAATAGACTGGCATCCCCAGGATCTCAAGGTGGCTTACCCCAACAACCCATGAGACAAACACCACCTTCATCTAATGGAACTCCTTCATTACCTATGAATGCTATAACTGTTGAAAACTTTAATCAAGTCAAGACTAGATTAGGGGAATTTGAACGGAAAATCCAACAATTACAAAATAGTAAAAAGAGTTATAATTTAAATCCTGAACAAATATCAACTATTGAATCACAATTAACCGAATTAAAGAATAAATATACCAAATATCAAAAGTTTGCTTATTACATGAAGGCACAACTAGTTGAGCAAGCGAAAAACATGTCATCACAAAACAATGCTGGTACCCCAGGTAATACCGGTTCTATTGGTCCTGCTGCTACATCATCAGCACCACCTCCTGGAGGCCAAGGTTCTTCCTCTGGGGCCATCACCAGTACTAATAACACTATAGGCACCCCTAGTGCTTCAACTCCTTCCACGATTCAAAACAAACAACAAGATGCTAAAGCCAACTTGAATGCGACTGCCCAACCACAAACTCAGCCTGATAGAACCGGTAGATCTATGTCCCCTTCTAATAGCGGAGCCAACACTCCTGGAAAGTCAAGTACTTCAGCCACTTCAGGTATGCCCTCAATGAACTTAAGCGGAATCACTAAACCTAGTGTTCCTTCAATACCCATTTCTAGTTCCATTAATGTCAAACCTCCTGCATCTGTGTCAATAAAACCTAATAATATAAGTAGACCTACTTTAAGTGGAGGTGTAGCTAATGGTATGGGACAAGTATTGGGGACTCCGGCTATTTTGAAGTTACCCTCTTATGACTTAGCTAGTACTGGTGGAGGAAACACTATGCCAGATAATGGTGGTCGAGTTTTAACCAAGAGAAAATTAAATGAATTGGTTAATACTATTGGTGCTGATGAAGGTGATGGTAAAACTGTTATCGATGGTGATGTTGAAGAATTATTATTGGATTTAGCCGATGAATTCATTTCTTCAGTAACCGGTTTTGCTTGTAGATTGGCTAAACATCGTAAAGTGGAAACCATCGATACTAGAGATGTACAATTACATTTGGAGAAAAACTGGAATATAAGAATCCCTGGTTATTCTATGGATGAAATTAGATCCACAAGAAAATTACAACCTAGTTCTAGTTATCTGCAAAAATTATCGGGAGTTGAAATATCAAAATCAGTCAATGGTGATATAAATTGATGGTGATTTTTTTTTTCTTCTTCTTCTTCTTCTTCTTCTTTTCTTTATATGTATGCTAAATATAATATACAATTATTCATTGATGATATAGTTGTCGGGAGTTATTTCTAATATGATTCCTTCATTAACCCAATAACTAAGCCCAGCTTTAGCTAAATATTGAGTCATTTGTAATTGGTCACAAACTATTGATATTGGTATTGGATTATCATGATCATTAAATAAATTAATTATTGCTGCTTTATCAGGAGAAACATTGAAAACTTTCTGGGTTCCTTCAATTTCTAATAACAATTTCACTGATCCATATTTGGGTAATAATTTTAAGTATCGTCTATAATTATCTTTCTTGAACGTTTCATTAAACTCAAGGAACCCTTGATTTAATCGGTCAGGAATAGTGAAAGTATCCATTTCATTATCATCTAATATATCTTGCCAATATAATTGTGATAATATCAAAGAATTGAATTTCAGAGTAATACCATATTCATTTCTAGTTTTAATATTATCAAACTCATGACTAGTAATAATATCTTTGATCATAATATCTAAATTAAAAAATTCATTCTTCCCAAATCTAAGTTTTAATAAATTAACTGCCCTTAGGATTTCTTTGAGTTCTGAAGTACTCTTTAAATTAATTAAACGACTACCAAATAACTTGGTAAACTCAGTGATGAAAATATCTTTAGATTCAAATATTGATATTAATGATTGAATAATATCGGTGATTTTAAATTTCTTAAAATCAGGTAATGCATCTATAGGATCAGGTACCCAACTTAAATCATTGAAATCATCCATAGTTTTCTGTTTATGAAGATTGTTTTCAGTATTTGATAATTCTTGTGATAATTCAATCAATTCATTATTGGGTGAAGGATCTAATAACCCTTTGACTAGTTTGTTTATTATATCATCTCGAACTTTAAGATATCTTCTTATAGGACGAATTGCTTTATCCAATAAAACTCCCTTTGGATCTATAATTAAAAAAGAATTAATAATTTTTATATAATTCTTTATAAGGTTATTTGTATTAACACCCGAATTTAATAAATATAATTCACAATGGGTTAAGAAATTTTCCACCAATTTATTTCTTTGCCAAAACTCTGGGTTTAAATTATCATGAAGGTTGAATTGATTAAAGGAATTTAGACTGAAAATATTGAGTTTGAATAACAAACATTTATTCAATTCATGTAATGCAATTTCAGAAACAGGATAATTGATAACAATATCATAAATTTCATTAATTCTTAAAGATATTAATTCATTATAACTAATCTTTAATAAATGATCAAAGAAATTTAAATTTGGATTCAAATTTTTCAAAACTAAATTCAAATTTGGATATAAATTAACTTTTATCCAATTATTTATTTTAGTTACACATGGAACTGACCATACCCTTTGACAATTATCAGTTATGAAACTTTTAATTTTGTTTATAGCTATTTTAATAATAACTTGATTTAATTCATCGATTAAACCTATTGATTTAAAGAACTTAATAATAACAACAACACTCTCCATTTCTACCAATTGTAAGAAATTTTCATTGAAAAATGAATATAATTTTTCATGAAATATATGATTTTCAAAAGTAGATTTAAATTTATTGATTAAGTTCTTATTGAATAAATTTAAACAAAAACTATTCAAATTCAAATATTTCAATAACATATCATAAAATGTCTTAATCTTCATCAAATTATCAATAATCTCCAATAACTCAAAGCTATCAATTAAATTATAAATCAATGAATAATTAAAGTGACTATTAATGGAATTTATAAATAACGTAGTGAAATGGTATTGATTAGAGTCATTTTTTAAAACTGACCGAATAGCTGTCTTCACTCTACCTGAAGGTTCCTCTAAGGACTCTGTGGGAGATAATTTTATCCAAGAAAGAAGAATGTTGATTTCATTTTCTAATTCTGTTGATGTAAGATCAGATAAGTCATTTCTGGGGATAATAGATGCAATTGTTTCCTTCAGTAACATGATATATATTTCATCCCCTTCTTTTTTTTTTTTTTTTTCTTTCAACAAATCAATTTATCTGTTATAAACTCTCCACGATAACAATGCTTTTGGAGTTAAACTCGATCTCTTTATGATTATTTATATGTACTCTACAAAGTATCAACAAAAATAACAAACCTCAAAACCGCGAAGCTCACTCACAAACGATTTATTCATTGCATCATGAGTCAAAGAACAATTAAAGATTTTATGGAGGTCACGGGGACCACAAAGGCCACGGCAACAAAATACATTTCCAAGAATGATGGTGATTTAAATAAAGCCATTAACCAGTATCTCAATTCGAATTATAATCCCAATCTAATAAAAATTTTCAACAAGTATAGAGAAGGTGATGAACCATATATTGGAATAGATGGAACATTAGAATATTTGGGAGATTTACAAATAGAACCAGAAGATATTGAAAGTTTGGTATTATCTTATTTTCTTCGAAGTGAAAGTATGGGACATTTTTCCAAGGATAACTTTATCAATATTTGGGATAATGAAAAGATATACCTGATACCAGACATGAAACAGTTTATTAAATCTTTAACAAACAATATGAAAAATGATCTTGGATTGTTTAAAGAATTGTATAGTTTTACGTTCAAATTTTTATTAGAAAATCCTAACCAAAAGCTTATAAGCTACGATGCATTAATTGATTATTGGAAATTGTTATTTCAATTACTTGATTTATCACAAGATGTTCAAACTAGAATAGATCAATGGTATGAATTTCTTGAAACATTTAAGAAAATGTTATCCCATGATAGTTTTGTAATGTTTTTTGAATTTTTAAAGGATATTATAATACCTGATCCTATAACAATGAAAGATTATAGTGAATTAAGTTCATGGCCTAGTATAATTGATGAATTTATAGAATATTTACAAGAAAAAGAGTTGCTTGAAGAAAAGCAATAATTATATAGCACGGGAACTCCAATAAATACATATATCTCGTTTCTATTAACTACATTAAGGGGAAAACTAATTTAGTAAACTGTCAATATTTGATTTCTTTAATGACATTAAAGTTTTACTGGCATCAGAATCGGCATCATTATTAACTATTGATTGTTTTGGTGGTGATTTAAATACCATCTTTCTCGGAAGGGCCAAAGCAGGATCAGGTAATTGAAATTTACTATGATATTTGAAATGGTTAGCTTGCATATCAGGTGTTATCATAGGACTTGGTAATTGGATATCTTCTTCAGATTTAGGTTTATCCTCTATCGATGAAGAATTACATTCTGATTTTCTATCCGATATGTTAGTCACATCATTAGAATTGTGCTTATGTTCTATACCGTGTCTGACTTCTTCATTCTCTGGTATCACAGAACTTATTTCATTACTTAATGTCTTAAAATTGAAATCGGTATCAATGTTTCTATATTCATTAACATTTAATGGGACTTCAGTAAATCCACAATCAAATTCAAAGTCATTATCGAAATTTTTAATAATTCCTCTTTGTTGTTGAATTAATTTGTGTAAGTATAAAATATACTCCACAGAAGATTTCAAAATGGTTAATTTATACATTCCGTCGATTTTTGAATTAGAATTGTTGGAACCATTGCTACCAGGTTTGGAACTTGTTTCTGTACCATTTCTACAAGCAGGTATTATGTATTTCAAAGCTTCAAATTCACGATTAATTTTAATTCTTCTTCTTTTCTCGATAACTGAATGTAATTGTTTGGTTTCAAACTTTCTTCTAGCTAATTCTTCTTCATCTATATTATTAGTAGATCTTCTTCTCTTTTTTCTCAGGGGAGTATTAGAACTATTAGAGTCGATTTCAACTTTTTGATTACAATCAGTAGTTTGATTAGTTAATATTTCAAAGTTACCATTTTCTTGATCAAGATCTTTATTGGTTTGAATTATAGTAGTCTTTAAAGAAGGAGGTGATGGTAAATTATATGACATGTTTGCAACTCAAATTTCTATATGTCTTTATGTAAATAAATGATCAAAACTTAATTTGGACGTGATTAATGTGTCTATTTATATGCAAATGCTAAACGTGGTTTTTTATTTTTTTTCTTTTCTTCTTCTAATTTTCTTTTATTTATCAACGTGACAACAACTTTCAACTCACACGAGGAGAAAATTAAAATTACAAACATTCTCTCTGTTATCTATGACGTGAGGCAACACCTTGCCGTCTAATCCAAACCTTAATAATAGCAATTACCCCACCAACTACTTAAAACTATCTCTCCTCTTTAATTCTTTAATTGCCTCCCAATATCATTATTTCAATATATTTAATCAATATTAACGTGAAAATATTCTATGTTAAAGCAATAATTAATATGCTGCACGTTACTGTTAAATTTTTCGAAACCGATAACGAACCCTTTCAGTTCCACGTGGATCATGAAATTGATAGTTTAATGATTTATTTTTCGCAATCAAAATTAAATTAGTAAATGGTCGTGTGGGTGGCCTAATATTGTTGTATGTGGTAATAAAACAATCTGTTTTGTTCAATATGTGGTAGACGTTTTGGTAATACTTCCTGTTAAGGAAGCTGAAGATGAACTATGAAACAATTGTTTATAGTGGTTTCTTTTCTTTTTTTCTCATTTTAACTCATGCTATTTCACAAAGTCTTTCTATTGTCTCTATAGCTTAAGTTATTGTAGGCTATTATAGATATTTCAGCAACTTCAGATTCTTTTTAAGCTTCTTGGCTACTTCATTGTGAACTACTTGATTTTCTGGTTCAACGTCTTCTCTTCGTTCAATTTCAGGTGAGTCTAGTTGGTGACCATTTTGAAAATGGTTCTCTAACTGCTTAGTTTCTTTAGTAGGAATTATTTCGTCATGTTCAGAATCTTTCTGTTTAGGAGAATCCTTTGATTTTACCCATTGATTTTCAACCACGTTAGAAATATTCTTTATGTAATTGGGAATATCATTTCTATCTCGTATGATCTTCTCAAATTTATCCTGCTTTACATTCCGTTTAATATCCAGCGGTTGCAACCCCAACTCATTGACTTCTAATTCATACGTTGTGTCATCACTTTCTTCATCACTTTGCTGTTGCCAATTCTTTAATATATCATCATAATGCTTTATTTCAAAGTTTTCCCAACGATCTCTTTTGGAATCAAAATTTTGGTTCTGGAATCCTGTTCCTGCTATTGGCAAACTGTAATCTACAACTTCATTAGGATTCTTTCTTTGATGAGAAAGACTGTCACCTTGTTCACCTTCTTTATACCATGGTTTCTCTTTGATGTATTTGGGAATATACTGCTGGTCATCTACCATTATAAACTAAAGAAAATGTCAAAATGCGAAACTCTATTATGCTACTGTACAACTATCTACAAATGTTAAAGTATATGGAACATGAAGGAGAATTAGGTTCTAATTACCAAACCCTTTCCATTCATCTTCTTCATCGTCTTCTTCATTGTTGTTATCGCTTTGTTCCTCTTCTTCTTCACCTAACCATACTTTTAATCTGGCATCATCTAAAACGTCTTCCTTACACTTTTGTCTTAAAGTCTTCAATTGAGCTTCCTTACTTATTATTTTAAAAGGCTCAATAATCATTTCTATAGGAGCATCATCAATATCATCTCCCAGGATTAATTCTAATTCATCCAAATATATATCACATAAATGATATGGTATGGCAAAACTGATGGTATTCTTCCCACTTAAAGGTAACTCTCTCATTAAGTCATTATAACTATTGACTAATTTTTTATCCCAATGATTAGCTTTTAGGTATCTGAAACTATTTCTTACCACTCTTCTAATTAATAGATAATACTTATCCAATCTCCATTGATCAATATCATACCATTGTCTAATTATTATAGTATAAAATGCTTTTAAAAACTTGGGCCATGCTTTTCTACTAACTCCACCATTAAATAATTGTCCCAAGTTTTCACTTAACCGTTCTTGATTTTCTCCTCCATCACAATACCACATTGCAAAATATAATCCTTTCCATAATTTTTCCAATTCCAAAAGACTTTGCTTTTCGGCCGTGGCTTTTAAAAACTCCGTCAATGATTCTAAGGCTTTGTCTCTGCTTTCCTCATCACTGGAAGCCAAATTCTTGACAAAGTTCGATGTTTGTGACATTATAGTATAACAATCTACCTTTAGTTTATAGAAAAAATTTTTGTAACTGTGAGATGAGAAGTAAATGGCTGGTCGTGTGCCATCTACCATACACAACCAAACCAAACCAAATCAAACCAAACTATTCTACAAATCCTAACACTTTTACAATACCAGCTGTATATTAAATATATAGTCGTTATTCCCATTGAAATTAAACAATCAAGTATCTGATTGGAATGTGTAATAACTTGACGGCGTAACCGACGACTCCCATCATGATAAATCCAATACCGACAGCTCTGATAATCTTCAAGTATTCTGGTAATGTTAGTAAAGTGTTGAAACATAAAGCATTTTGAGGTTCTGAGAAACACTTAATGTCTTTGAGTCACATTTCTATGCGTAAACATTCCATATCTAATTGGTTCCATATATAGATGATCTCATTTATAATAATCTGTGTTCCTTGTTATCCTTCTCTTTGCTTCTCTCTGCTTCCCTCCTCTCTCCAATTACATACCTTTTTTGTCAGGTTTTTGACATCTCTTCACAAAAGCGGTTCCATCTTTGAAAAATTCAACTGGAACTTCAGTAATCTTTTCAATCCCGTCAGCCATATTAATTAAGTATTAATGATAAATTGAACACCTCAATCGTCGAAAACGCGATAAATGGTGAAAAAAAAAAAGAGAGATTTGTCGGCGCACGAAAACAATATATAAAGAAAAAGGTAATTTTTTATTATACTTTATTATAGTTATAGTTTATTATAATAAATGTAAAATACTATCGTCATCATCATCATTATCATCTGATCTTTGTTTGATCATTTCTATACGTCTTTTGGACTCGGTTTCTTCATGATATATATGCAATTGTTCTTCCTGAAACCAACGAGTCAAATCAACTTTCATCCGATTATCAATGGACCATTCTTCAATCAATGGCATCACTTGGTTGACTAGAGTATTGTGTAACTTCAATTTTATTAATCTCTTCATCAGTTGCTGATACAAATTGTAAATGGAATCGCCGGTTTCATTTAAATTGGTATGGATTTTATTAAATGATTTTGAAGATACTTGGAATGCATGGTAATGATTTAATAACAGTTCAAAATACTCATAGTACTTCAGTTCTTGTTGTAATTCGGATAAAAACATGCCATACATTCTGTAGGAGAATGTTGAGAAATAATTGTAAGATTGATGATATAATTGCCATAATTCAGTCATGATGTTAATTCTTCTTTCCAGTAAATTATTGCAAAATTGAAGATATTTTTCATAATTGAAATCAGCATTTTGTTTTAATTCTTCAAGTTCTTGAAGTTTAACATTTCTATTATAATGGTCAATAAAAAATTTAAGCGATAAATCTTTATCATATCTGGTAGTTAAATCACTCCATCTGAATAAATTATCCCATAGGGATTTGGCATTTCTATTGGATAAATCAAGATTAAAATGATCTTGAAATGCATTTAAATATGTCATAGCTGAGTAAAATTGTCCACAGTTCAATAATGATACAACAATACTCTCAAGGGTGTTATTGGTTGGTAATTCTTCAGTGATGGTCTTTACTTTTTCACCTTTAGTGTCTATTCCGTATCTTTCCTCTATTAATGCTTGGATTTGTTTAGTATTTTTGTTATATCCCAAACAATAAATCATGACCCCGAATAAGTCATCAGTTATAGAACTTTTATGTTGTTTAAATTCATTATAAACTTGAACAAATGGCTTGGGAGTGTAAACTGATCGAAGATGTTTAAATTTCGCCGTATAAATGGCATTACTATATTTGGTCCATAGTTTAGGGTCTCCTTTACAATGGATTTGAAATTTCAACTTCCACATTTCTTCAGTCATATTGGATACCCCATAATCCTGTATGAATCTTTCAATCCATTTAGTAGCCAAATCTAACTTCAAATTCTTATACTCGAAATTGATCAAACTTTCATAGTCATTTACAGTCAACTTATAACCAGTCAAAGTAGATGAATTACTGAGATTTTTTCTGACTTCTCTATCATAAATAAAAGTACTATTGGGACCATATAATAATTGACTATAAATGGTTCTGATTCCATTCTTGAAGTGACTCACTTCGGACGCAAGTTTTTCAACAGAATAATTATTTCTACCGGTTGATTTAAACATGACTAATTTAGAAGAACATTTATTCTGATGAGTGATTAAAAAATTTATGAAATAAGTTAAGTCGTCCTTAAGTAAGACTTTTTGTAAATTATCCACATCTTGAGTTAACGTTAACAATACCTTTAATAACGAGTCATAGTACCCCAGACTCGCTAGTCTACATAACTCCAACTTAACTTGAGACTTATCCTTCACCACAAAGGAGTTGAAATATGTTTCTCCTAAGCTTTTAATGAAAGTTTTACTTGGTAGTTGACTTATAAATTGATTTACCGTTTGATTTTGGGACAATGGTGATGCAGAGTTAGTCTCAGACTGTGTCGGTTTATGAGTATATCCGTCCGACCAAGACAACGACGGAGACGATACAAACCTCCTACTACTTGATCTGGCACCTACTCCACCTCTTTTTAACAACATAGACATGGTGATAATCAAAGCTTTAAGCGACTGATTTAAGTAATTGGTTTTAGCGACAGCGAAAAATTTTTGTTAATGAGAACTGAATGCTGAGAAATACCCTCAAGGACTGTGAGTTACGCTGACATTCAAAATATATATAGTCCCCATAAATATATATATAGATATAAACACATACACATACACATACACATTACATTACCTAAAACTTAGATTCAAGACCGTTCATGTGAATGGCATTGGTTACAGCCACCTTTGCCAAACCATCTTTAACAGAATTCCCATCAACCATAAACTGAATGTTTTCTTTACTACCTTTAATGGCCCATTGAGGATTGGTGTTAATATCCTTACCTAGTTCAATACAATGATCAAGACCAGATTTATAATCAGGGAATACATCACTAACCATACCAATAGCCATAGCATCTTTGGCACCAAAGAACTGACCTGTTAAAGCATACTGGTACAATTTGGACTTATTACCTATCAAGTTGGGGAATCTATGAATTGATCCCATATCAGCAATAATACCTATTTTGATCTCTCTAATGGACATCTTGACATTTTCTGTAGTCACTCTGATAGAACAAGCAGTAGCAATATCTAAACCTAAACCAATACAAATTCCATGCATTAAACATATAGTTGGGGTGGAAATTCTGGCTGGTGTTGCTATAGCATGTTGAAATTCTATAATATGTTTGTGTAAAGTATCATACTTTTCCTTGTCGGATAATGGAGCCATTTCAGTCATGATCTTCATTGACTCTTTCAAATCCAATCCACTACAAAATGACTTTTCCACTCTGGATGAGATCAAAATAAGATTGGTTTCGGGTTCCTTGTCTAATCTCTCTAAGATCTCTTGATAATCTCTCCAATTCTGCTCTTTAAAAGCATTTAAGTTTTTTGGTCTATTGAATTCCAAATGACGGAATCCTGGTTCGATTTCACTGACTACAAATCCTTCATAATCAAACGTTTCACTCATTTTTGTTTTTAGTTTGTTTAATTGTATATTTCAGGAACTGGTTGCTTTTATATATATACTTTTGTCCCCACAGTTTCAGGTTTTTTTTTCCCGAATATCCGCGGTTGAGTGTGACATTTTTACAGATGTTAATTCTATTAATTATATTTACATAATTTACACTGTGTATTTGGTCGTGGTCTGATCATTAGCTGCTAACTGAAGACCTTCAATCATCTTTTGCTTCAAAAGTTGATTTGCTTCATTTACTGATGATTCACTAAGTCCTTCCACTAAAAGATAAAGCTTAGGAACACTATCTTTAACTCTAATGTTAGGAGCATAGTACTGTCCCTTGTTGGTAATGGAGGTTCCTGTAGTTTCTGTGATCTTGGATAAACTGTCTTTGTTAACTACAACCCATCTTGCTTTTTGAGGTAAGTCATTTATAGTTATTCTGGAATGGTACTTACACTTATCAGGACCAGAAGTTTCTGGAGCTCGGCCTTCAATGATGGTAAAGTCAGGCAATTGATCATTAAACTCTTGAGTGTTTGGTGGTGGTGTTCCTGTAGCTGACATTGAAGATGTTTTGTTGTTGGAATTTTTAGAATTGGAACTTTTGTTGTTGGAACTTTTAGAATTGATATCAACACTATCTTGATCATAACTTTTACGTTCCAAATCTTTACTATTATCTCTTTGTTGTTGTAATTTATCCAATCCTTTACCACCAAACCCAAAAGAGTACTTTTCTTTACCCAGTTTAACCTTGGCTAGAAATTCGTCTCGAATACTAAGTAATTCTTGTTGTTGTACTGTTTGACCACTGGTTTCCATAGCTTTTACCAAATCACTAATAGCACGTTGTTGTGAAGAAGTAACAAACGTCATAGCTGTTCCTTGCATTCCTGCTCTTCCTGTACGTCCAACTCTATGAACATAATCTTCCATGTGACTAGGAGCATCGTAGTTAACCACCAAATCTAAGCCTTTAACATCTAATCCTCTAGCGGCAATTGAAGTAGCAATTAAAATGTTTACTCCTGATGCATGTGAGGAGAATTCTTTTATAGCATGTTTTCTATCGATTTGATCTTTCCCTCCATGAATCACAAGACATGGATAATCACCAGAAATTAATTGTACTAATAACTTATCTGCCGCTTCTTGTTTTTCGACGAATATTAATACTTTTGATGTAGGATTTTTACTGAAAAATTCATCTAGTAAATTCAGAAGCTTGAATGATTTCTGTCGGTTAACTTCATCTATTCCTTGTTTATCATCAAATAATGTAACTTGTTGATGTATTTCTGATGCTACTACACTTATTCCTCCAGTAATAATTTCTATTGGATCAGTTAAATTCTTACGAGCTAAACTCTCCATCTTTTTAGGAAATGTTGCTGAAAATAAGACTGTTTGTTTATCAGGTCTAACTTGGTTGAATATTTTATTAACTTGAGGTTCAAATCCCATATCAAACATTCTATCAGCTTCATCTAATACCAAATATGTAACTCTTCTAAGATTACTTATTCTTCCATTATTAACTGTCAATAAATCAATTACTCTTCCTGGAGTCCCCACTATAATCTGAACCCCTTTCTTTAACTCTGCAATTTGTGGCTCTATGGAAGAACCTCCATAACAACAACATGAAGTCAAATTTAAAACTTTGGTGAAATGACACAATTCTCTATGTACTTGTATTGCTAATTCCCTTGTAGGAGTTAATATCAATCCAATAGGTCCATCACCTTGCTTTAAAGGCTCTTGGTCTTGGATATGACGAAGCATAGGTAATATAAACGCCATAGTTTTTCCTGACCCTGTTTTAGCAACTCCAATTAGATCTCTTCCTTGCATTATACATGGTAAAGCTTGACTTTGAATAGGAGAAGGACTTTCATATACAAGCTCATTATGAAGTATGTTTAATACTGTGGTTGATAAACCTAATTGAGACCATTTATTAATGGGACCTGGACAATCATTACCTTTCACTTTAATATCACTCAATTCATTTTTAAGGATTTCTATATCTTGACTGGTGATATTATTGGATGGCGTATAAAAGTTTTTCCTAAATGGTTTGTAGTCAATTTTACTGTGATCAACAGTTTCAAGAGCTTTTTCACGCTCTTGTAACTTCTGTAACTTGGAATTAAGAAGTTTTTGGTCTTCATCGTCTTCTATAAGTTCATCTTCAGATTCACTGCTACTTTCGAGTGGTTTATTAATTTTTACATTTGACTCTGAATTCAATTCATTCAAATACTTATCTAATTCATCAACCTCATCTTGGTCCTGGTTTTGTTCATTATTATTCGTTTTGTTATCAAGATTAGGTTTCTTAAATACAGGGGCAGTATTTTCTTCTTCATCATTAAAATTAAGTCTCTTTTTAGGCTGGGGTTGTTTAGAAATAGGATTAACTTTTTTTATCTTTGCTTGAAGAGAAAACCCACTTTTCTTCTTTATATTCTCTTCATTTGAATTATCATTGGAGTTTAATTCATTTTCATTATTTCCTGCTTGTAATCTCTTCCGCTTCCACTCTTCAATCTTCTTTTGTCTTTCTAATTTCTTCACTTGATCATCATCATTAGTCAGTTTACTCTCAGTGGCTTTCTTTTGTTTCCATGCTGCTAATTGCTCCTGACGTCTTTTGAGCTTTTCTTCCTTGGACAAGTTCTTACTATTGTTAGTATTATTGTCTAAACTCATATATGCAGTTTTTTGCGATGGTTTATAAGGTTTTAGTTATTTTTTTTTTTTTATTTTCCTTACTTTACAGTTTTTTAGTGATGGTTGTAGTTTCTGTTTTAATTTTAATGTTTCAGTTTTAGTGATGAGATAACAAAATCGCGATTTATGAAACATGCGAAAACTATATAAAACTATATATTTTCTATAATGCAAAATATGTATATTGGACTAAACTCACAAAATTACAATGCGGTGGTCACAGTAACAGTTTGGGAATTAAATAAGAGAATTGGAGGTAAATCATTAATCCAAATCGACAAATTATTAGTGTACTCAAACGAGTCATCATCATGCAAATGAGTATTGAGTGGAGGTGCTGGTAATGTGGAGAAGATGACATCAGTTTGATCTTTTGGAGAATTAAGTTTCATTAATTCATTCAAAATTATATGTTGACCTTTTGCTGGAATGTCATCGAAGGAAATTTCCTTTAATTCTTGTTGTAATTGTTTTTGAGTGAGTAAAGGTTGACTATTGGTGTCTGGTTGAGATGGGGAATGTTGAGATTGGGTTTCAAGTTGGGTTTCCGATTGGATTTGTGATTGGATTTGTGATTGTGAATCTAATTGTATATCCTCAGATGGAATTTCAGATGGTGCTTCAGATGGAATTTCAGATGGTACTTCAGATGGTGCTTCAGATGGTACCCTCTGGTCTTTTTGCTGTGGTTGTGATTTCTTATAAACATTTGTTCTATGGGCAGCAGATCCAGACTGTCCACCTCTTGGATTTTGTGATGACGATGTTTCTAACCCTGGTAAATTAGTCGTGCTAGAAGGTAATGATGGAATGTTTGCGTCATCATCATCAGCAGCTCGAAATTGAGGAGTCTTCATCTGATGAATAATTCCATCATCATTAGAAATAATTGATGGTGATCCAAGATTACTACTTTTTTCATTTTTCAATTTAGGATTGTTTGATTTTTTGTTTAGTATCTTATCGGGGAATTTAAGACTAAAATAGTCCAAATTTCTATTTTCAAATATTTCCGATGGTGTCTTTTCATTACTCTTTATATCACTGAAACTAACATCATCATTAACAAACCCAATTGATGGCTTATCTTCATCACCTTCATCACCTTCATCTTCATCATCGTCATCATTATCATGGATTTGTGCTTGTGGTGTTTTAACAGAGACAAAGTTTGGTCTTAAGTTGGATCTTGATGATCTAATTGATACCTGATCACTTGACCGAGTTCCTAACTCTAATTGATCTTTGTATCTACTATTAAGATTCAGTCTACTATTATATCCAGATCTTAACATAGGGGAATTTTCTATTCTGGCTAATCTGCCTAAAGAAGAAGCATTGACAGGTGAATCAGTTCCTGGTCCATTATTAATATATTCTGGTTCTTCATCTGATATGTCATTGTCTTCATCTTCATCTTCATCTTCACTAAAAGAGTCACTTTCATTGTCACTATCACTCAGCTCATATTTGAAAAACTCTGCTCCACCTTGTGATTTCATATTAAACGATAATGAAAGCCCTCTATCATGTAAATTGGAAATCGTATAACGTCTGTTTCTAACATCTTTGGGTTCAAATGAATCATTTCCCGTCTTTTGAGCATTGTTTAATCCAAGAATAGGAAATCCTTGTGCTTCTTGTTGCTGTTGAGCCTTCTTCTTCCTTGATAATTTTTGTTTCTCCAATTCTTTCAATGTATTTCTGGCATTAGTCAAATTCTTCCACCATTGATCATTCTTCAACGTTTTATCAATTCTATCATAGTCTAATTTGTTACTAGCATTCTTAGAATACCCTCTGACAATATAATTATATGAATTCAAGGACAAGTCATCCAAACAAACAACTTTTACTTTGGCCTCGATTCTAAGAGATGATATCAATCCAACTAATCGTGATCTTTCATCTTCAATTTCTGATTTGTTTTCAACAAATACTATAATTCTTAATCTATGATTTGAATATTTCCATTCAGGAACAGTGGATAAAATTGATCCCAATTGTAAAATCAATGTATAAGTATCAAAATTAGTTGATAAAACTGATTTCCCATCTTTGGTATGATTAATAGATGACATTTGAATAGGATACAAATCAATATACTTCTTTGGAGGATCATCCTTCAAGAAATTAGATGGTTGAGACCAAAAATGTGGTTTTTTCACTTTAGGTAAATCTAATGAATTAAAGTTAGCCGATACAGCTACAGTTGCTTGCATAATAATCAAATCTTCAATAATTTGAACCCATTGATTTATTGAAACTTTTTGTTCTTCACGACATTCATCAGTTGGTAGTTGATTAAACAATTTTGATTTATTCTTAAATGAAGAGAGTGTAGGTAATTCCAATCCATGTTTAACAAAATCATAGAATCCCAACACAGTAATATTGGGTCTCATACCTCCTAATCCTGAACCCAAATAAACATTTCTAACTCCCCATGGTAAGGAAGGACCAATTGCAATTTGGACAAAAGCCTTAATTTTAGACATGTCTCTAAGTTTCACCCAAGCTGCTTTTTGTTTCTGAACTTCTTTATATGTGTTAACACTAAAATCAATATCATTTTCTTTATCATTATGGCTCTTAGTATCATCATTAAGAATGACTACATGACCCAAAATATAAAGACCTCCCTTCTTCAAATGATTACAAAATCCAATTAAATTCCAGCTTGATCTAGGATTGTCACATAATAATAAGATTTGAGGTCTCCAATATTTAACACTCATATTCAATTTCAATCGTAAGAGATATTTTCTTACTTGATGGTAGATTAATAGTTGAGAAATATCACCAAATCTCAGAGGAGGAGTGGTATAATGGATTAAGATAATTAATACCAGTAACAATATGATTACCATACTAGCAGACATACCATCAACAATAAACATGGCTACCACTGAAGTTAAAAGACCAAAAAAAGCCGTTTTAGAACTAAAATATTTGAAAGAAGGTCTAAAATTGGGAGCTGAACCAATTTTCAATAAAAGACAAGCTAAATTTGTCACCATAAATGTCATTAAAAACGCCATAGTAATAAAAGTAGCAATTTGATTAATATCAGCGAAAAGAAACAATTGGGCTAAAAACCAAGTAGCTAAAATACTAATACGTCTAGTGACTTGTTTTTGATGATCAGTTTTCTTAGTATTGGAAAAGATGGTTAACCCTGGAATGATTTTATCATTAGAAATAGCAGTTAATAAGGATGCAGAACCAACTATACCCATAATGACAGAAAATAATGATGTAGATAATTCACCAAGAATAATAATATATCCTTGAATATTAACGGTTTGAATGACTTTAATGTCTTTATATAACAAATTTCTAGGTATAGAACTACCCAACGAAACAATGACAATAGCATATAAACAAAAAGTGATTAATAAACCTCTAATAGTACCTTGAGGAATAGATTTAGAAGGATTTTTCAATTCTCCTGACATTGAAGCCCCAGCAAAAATACCAGCAGTAGCAGGGAAAAAAATACCAAACATATTTCTAAACGTCTCGGGTTGATCAATAGGTTGAACTGATCCAGCAGCACCACTGGTGAAATGAGGTAATAAGTTTTGTTTAAATGTTTGAAATGATAACCCAGTATAAAAGATATTATCATCAGGAGCTGGTAAAGGATAAAAGGGTTTAACAAAGATAGAACTTAAAGGAATAGTTAATGTAGAAAATAATAATACTAAAAACAACCATAATGCGGTTTTAGATACCAATTTAGATCCCACCAATGCAATTCCCGTACATAAAGCCAATAATAAAGTAGAATATAATAATTGCCAAAAATAACCCACGGGTAATAATTGAAATAAATCACCATCAATTCTACCAAAATTCACCAATAATGGTTCAATAAACCCTACCACATTCAAAGAAGAATTCAAAATTTGACCAATGAAGAAAATTATCCCAATAGCACCACCAAATTCAGGTCCTAAAGATCGTGATATCATATAATAAGCTCCACCACCTTTAACAGTACCATTAGTAGCAATAGCACTCACAGACATTACTGTCAAGGAATCTATAGTATAACTTAATATTAACAATCCCAAAGCTCCCAATATTCCTGCTTGACCAACTATAAAGCCAAACCGCAAAAACATCAAGATACTAAGGATGTTAAGTGATGTAGGAATGAATACTCCTGTGAAGGTATCCAACTTTCTCTCATTAGTTTTATTAGAATGCCGAGGTATATTGGAAATCTGAGGTTCTATTGATGTTCCGTATGCGGTGCCATTATCATGTAGAAGGGTAGTGGCTTCATCGGCACCATTATTTGGCCCCCTTTTGCTCATTATAGCAGTGTTAAAAGATGGTTTGAGGTGAATCAGAGTCGCACAAAATTCAGGGACTAAAGAAGGATGAGAGAAGAATGAGAGGATGAGAGAGAGAGAAAAAGTGAATGAGAAAGGAAGAATGAGAGAAAAAGTGAATGAGAGAAAGAATGAAAAAGTGAAAAAGTGAAAAGTGAAAAGTGAAAAAAAGTGCAATTTTATATAAAAAACTGAAGGGAACAAGAAAAAGAAAGAGAATAAAGAATCTAAAAGTTCAAAATGTAGTATAGTATCTTCTCTACAGTATCTTATAGTATCTTTTCTACAGTATCTTATAGTCTCTTCTCTACAGTCTCTTATAGTCTCTTCTCTACAGTCTCTTATAGTCTCTTCTCTACAGTCTCTTATAGTCTATTATCTACTCTTACAATTCCTATACTTTTACTGCAATTTCATAATCTCAGTACAGTTTTCTTTTATCGCTAACTCCTTCGGAACCCCTTCAAAGCGATACCGGCACCCGCAATGAGTGATAACGGCTGCTGCTGCTGATCATTACACCCCATTGCATAAATAGGATTACACCATTTCATGTCTACGTAATCATGTGAACGGAGTAATCATCCCTACACTGGATTCAACTGCTAAACGTTTCCACATAATACGGCTCAACACTACAGTATTCTGATATTAAATGTTTATATAATCCCGGGAACAATAGATTTCATGCATATCGCGATCTGTTATCCAACCAATCATCGTCGATGTTAATAATTTGATAACCCAATCAGGTATACTATTTTGGTATTATCAAACCGTCCCTACCCCCTGTACCAGGAAATCAGTTTTCCACTGGCAACAAAATAGAGGTTTCGCGCACACTAGCCCTGGCCATTATTTCCCTTTTAGTCACGACGCCACACAAAGATAGTTAAATTAGGAAGCAGGAGGCAAGCGATATCCCGGTAACACAGGACATTTCCCGACATTACTATCCACCTTTGTAACCGGGAGGGCTAATTGTCTGTTTCAATTAAAGTAGTAAAATTAAAGTAGAGAAATATATTATTGTTCTTTTTATTTTATACTGTTTCTTTTTCCTATATTCAAGGTTATTATTTACCCGTATAATCTTTTTTTTTTTGTTTTTTCTTTTGTGTACTACGCCTTTCCTTTTAAATTTTTTGGACTTCAATACCACTTTAAATTCATCGATATATCTATCAGTATATATATATATATATATACCGAACTCCCTTTTGGTTTATAAATTTATGACAATCTCAGTATATTTAACATTACAAAGGTCAAAAGTGTAGTATGAATGAATTCAATGAGTTCAAATCTAATGATTTGGACAGTTTACTAACTGATGATACTAAAGTATCAGAAAACTTATGGAAAATGTATAATAAGGCTAAAGATAGTTTACCTTATAAGTCAAGAATGGAGAATTTGACTTGGAGAATGATGAATCTTAATAAGAAAACCGACGAAAAGCAACATGATGATTTTAATCACCACCATTTGGATGATTTTAATAATCACCACCATCAAAAGACTTCTCCCACTTTAGATCCTTCAGCCGATGAATTTGATTACATTGCTCATATCAAAAAAATGGGTCAAGACGATGAATTAGCTGAATCTTTACCCCATGATAATAATCCTGGTGATTTTAATGAAAATAATAAGCGTCCAGCTAATTTCAGTCCTTTATTAACAGCATCTCACAATCCTATTCCTATTCCTTATCATAATAGTGGTAATAATAATAATAGCAACAACGACAACAACGTCAACAACAATCATGATATGGGTCTTGGCATTCCTAAATCAGCCCCTGTAACTACAGGTATCCAAAATCCTGATGATATTGATATAGATGATAATGATAATGGTCATAATTTCACGTTTTCATTAGATCCATTAGCATTTGAAGGCCCTAATGAGAATTTCTTTCATTCTCATAGCAATAGTACTGCTAATTTACATGATTTTAATCAAAGTCCTCATGAATTGACTCATTCTAATTCTATATCCAACTTACATCAAGTTAGTCATCAAGATTCAATATCTCACTCCCATTCCAATTCCATTACTTCTAATTCTAATATGTTTCAACCCAGCTCATTACCCATTTATAATTCTCATAGTTTAACCAATTCGACATTAAATTCCCCTTCGATAAATCAAGGGTCTAATTTTGGGGATGATTCAAATTATTTTGATAACTTTAATAATAAAAATTTCCAGCTGATTCTTAAAAATGATCCTTTTTCAAATAATCCTTCTCCTCCAAAACAAAATAATAATCCTTCTATAAATAATAATCCTAACAAGAAAAAATCCACCAAGACCAAAAAATTAAAATCTAGTTCTCCTGATGCTTTAGACAGTAATCTTAATGGTAATATTGCTTGTACCAATTGTCATACTAAGACTACCCCCTTATGGAGAAGAAATCCTCAAGGTCAACCTTTATGTAATGCTTGTGGATTATTTTTAAAATTACATGGTGTAGTGAGACCTTTAAGTTTGAAAACTGATGTTATTAAGAAAAGACAACGGAATTCTAATCCTACTAGAAAAACTTCAATGATTGCTAAAGATGGTGATGATTTAAATCCTACCGCTATAGGACCAAGTGTTGATAAAAAATCACCAAGAAAAAAGAAAACTCAAGGATCTCAATCCGATTCCCAATTTGAAATGTTATCTAAATCACAACCATCATCATCTTCTATACCTCAAGTTTCACAATTCAATGCTATGGGGACTCCTACATTGAATAGTTTTAATTCTTTCAGTCCTCAGGGAATAGATCAAGTATCTTCCCATAATCTGCAACATGAACAACAGCAACAGCAACAACAACAACAACAACAGCATCAGCAACCCCAATATCAACAACAATCGAATACCCAAACTTCAACACCAGTTACTAATTCATCCACTCCAGCATCTACAAATTCTAAATTCACTCCAAAGAGAGATGATAACGATTTACATCCTATAAATGAATTGGAAGACAATTATTTAAACTCCGATTTTGCTTCTCATGATGAAGACAATAATAATTTAGATTGGTTAACTATGGCTCTTTAATTTTTTTGCTAGCTCAAATTATAATCGTTATTTACGACTTGTACTATATAATGAAACACTTTATAGATTTTAAATATAATGCGAAAGTTATATACTAATTTCTATCATGACGTCTAATAGTTATCCTAGAGTTATAATAGAATATTGTGCCAAATGTAAATGGCAAAATAGAGCTGTGTGGTATTTACAAGAATTATTACAAACATTTGATGGTAAATTATTTGAAATTTCTTTAAAACCTGTTTATGATACCCCAGGGATCTTTAAAGTCGTACTTGAGAAGTCCAATAGTGATGGTGATATTATTTATCAGAAGAAGTTAAAAAAGACACAAGAACCTCAAAATGAAGGTTATTATTATGATGGATTTCCTGATTCTAAATTCTTAAAGGTTTTGTTGAGAAATGAATTATTTCCCGATGAAAATCTAGGTCACATTGATAAATATGATTCCTCTAATAAGTTAAATGAAGGAGAACCTCAACCAAAAGGAAACCAATCAGAAACGTCAGAAACATCAGAAACATCAGAGAAACATAAAGAATCAGAATGTGAACCTTGTAAATCACAACAATAATAGTTGTCTCATTAAACGTATAATTAGTCAATATACTTTATATATAAATCATTCATTCAACATCATCAACATTAATGTCATCAATATTTATATCGTCCCAACCATTTTCTGTCATTACATAAGGTAAAGAACTACCAATCAATCCAAAATATAGTTGATTACTTGGTAGTCCTAATAATGCTTGATATTGTTTTATAACAAACGTAGGACTTACATTCTTATTAGAACCACCATTTTCATCAACGTAGGTTTCATTTCTTCTTCTTGCTGCTTCTAGATTTATATTTCTAGTGATTTGTTTCCATTTATATTTCTCCCCCATAGGTAAGAGTCGTTTAAGTACTTCTGCGTCTTCATAAGTGAACTTTGTATTCTCTGGCATAACCAAAGTTCCTGATGTTGATTGGGAGGAAGGTGGAGACTCGGTTTCATTAATATTCATTAATGGTGGTTGGAGTGGGGGATAACTCAGTGATTGATATTGTTGCTGATATTGTTGTTGAGGAGCTCGTGACATTTGAATGGGTTGCAGTTGATGATTTGAAGTCAGTCCCTGATAAAAACCTTGGTTTGGATTAGTTTGGGGTTGTCCTTGATTCACATACTGACTATGGACTTGGGGTTGTTGTGAGTGTGGTTGTTGTGGGTATTGTTGTTGAAGAGGGTAATTGTGTTGTTGGTTTTGGTGGTGTTGTTGTTGGTGTTGTTGCTGCTGATTCAGTTGAGAGTACTGACTCTGATTTTGATAGTTATTACCATAGTAAGATAAAGGGATCGAATGCATCAGCGAAATTTGGGGTAATACTGGATTACTATTCATGGATTGTGTTTTAGCTTGTTGATAGTCATAGTTCAAATGTGGTAAATAGTTTGGATTTCCTGATTCGTTAGACGTATTGGAGTACATTAATAAAGGATATAATTAAAGGAGTCACAAAAAAAAAAAAAATGTGTAATTATAAAAGGGAAAAAAGAAAAAAATTAATTGAGAAAAAATTAATTACTATTCGGATTTATTTATACAGAACATTACATCTACAAGAAAAAGAAAGACCAGATTTAAAATCGAAGATCTTATAGTCATTACCCCGAAAAACATAATCATATATCCATAATGCCTTATGTCAAATGCCAAAAGAGGAAATTATAGATCTGTTTTAAAGGGATAAAGGCGGATTATAATGTCTTAGTATGATGATGATTGGGCACGCCCCGTAAAAATTACGAGGGAAACAAAGAAAGTTTTCGGAAATGTTCTCATCTTTGACGTACAGCGGAAAGATAAGAAAATTATTTCATTAATTATATAGAAATAGATAGCGAAAAGAAAAGAAGTACCAAATACAAAAAAAAAAGGTAAAAGTTTTCAACATAACAAAAAGACTTGACAAAGTCAACATTGAAGTCAACTTTTATGTCAACTTTTAAATCAACTTTTAAATCAACTCTCTAATGTTTAATCTGAATCATTGTAGTCTGATTCAGACTGTTCCATATCATCATCATTATCATCATCATCATCATTATCCTCTTCTTCATCTTCTTCACTTTCTGATGACAAAACTTGATATTTCACTGGTTGTCTTCTCTTTGATGATTTGGGCTCTTGGTCAACAATACTGGATTCTAAATCATCAAGTTCATCTTTAAGTGAAGACTTGGCTTTAGGTTTAGCCTTGGGCTTATTAGCTGATTGGGTATTAGGCGATGACTCTTTAGGAGTAGATGATCTTGGAGTAGATTCCTTAGCTGGTGCATCGTCATCATCACTATCAGATATTTTAGATACACTAGCACTCTTTGGTTTAAACCCTAAAATTTCATCGTCTTCACTATCACTGAAAACACTAATGACTTTAGCTGGTTTTTGTGGCTTTTCACTTGGTGTGCTCTTTTTCTTTTTAGAATTTGGTGAAAAGAAATCTGGTAACGATGATTGATTTGATTCTTTCTTTTCTTTAGAATTGGAATATGAACTTATTCCTTCCTTTTTAATAGGAGCTTCTTTCTTAACTGATGTTGTCAGATCGATTTTTTGTTTCTTTTTACTATCAGTGTTAACTTGTCTCTTTGCCTTTCTCTTTGCTCCCTTCATTGGAACCATATTGGACCTTTGTTCAAAATCATCATCCAAAAATTTATTCCAACTAACCAAGAATTTATCTAAATCATCATTCCATAAATCTTTAGCTGAAAGTCTTAATAATTGATTTAATTCTCCTTCTTTATCATCTCTTTGTTTTAATAACTTTTCATATCTTTCTCTTGTCAACGACCATAATGACATTCCTAAAAGATAATCATATTGAGAATAAACAGTTTCTGGTCTATTTTCCTCTTCATCTTCTTCATTTTGGCCTGCATTCAATTGACTAATATCGGCATTAGTTTCATCTGCTTCGATTTCTGCATCATCATCTTCAGCCATGAATAAGTCATCATTTTCCTTAATAGGTTTACCCTTTTTATTGAATCTAGTAAATTTATGTTTTTGTAATATTTCAACCAAATCTTTCCTTTTTTTGTTAGATACGGATATTTCTCTATCAATGATTAATTTGATAAATCTAGCTTGTTCAGTTAATCTCTTTAATTGATTCTGTAATTCATCAGTCATGAAATCTTTTCTTCTTTGATAGTATTCTAATCTTACATAATAGAAATCTTTTAAGATCTCTAAAGAAGATTCATACTTTTTAATTTTACCTAATGGATCAAAAGCGACCATATTAGTTAAATTAATAGATGAGATCAATTTGAACCGTTCTAATAATCCGATTTGAAGTGATTTAGTCATTTCTTCTTTACTTAATTTTATAACAAATCTAATATTCATTCCATGTTGTTCTTCCATGTCTTTAATCCATGGTTTAACCTTTTCGGATCCTAATCCACTCAATAAGAATTCTTTAACATTATTGGTCCAAGTTTTGATAGGAATTTCACTAATTTCAATGGTACTTTCATCTATTTGTTCAATTCTACCACTTACTTTAAATTTTTCTCGAGAAACTTTTTCAATATCTCCTTCCCATCCTCTATACCATGGGAACATTTCTTCCAATTCTTCACCATTCATTAATTTCTTGATGTTCAAAACTAAATCCTTAGGATCATAACTGGGTATGTTTGTTGACCAACCAGTACCAATACCTTCAGTACCATTAACTAATAACATTGGAATAATAGGTAAATACCATTCGGGTTCTACTGTTTGTTCATCTTCTTGAACATAGGTTAATAAAGGATTATCTAATGGATTGAATATTTGTCTAGTAATTTCATTGATTTCAGTAAAAATATATCTTGCAGCGGAAAAATCTTTACCACCAGCAGCTCTAGTACCGAAAGCACCATTTGGTTTTAATAAGTTTAAATTATTCGAGCCAATGAAATTTTGAGCTAACCCAATAATTGTTTGAACCAAAGATTGTTCACCATGGTGATATCCTGTATGTTCTGAAACATAACCTGCTAATTGAGCAACTTTTATTTCTGATTTTAAGTTCCTCTTGAAACATCCAAATAAAACCTTTCTTTGACCAGGTTTAAACCCATCCAATACCGAAGGAATTGATCTTACATTATCAGCCATGGAAAATAAAATCAATTCTTTATTAATGAAATCACTAATAGGAATTTCATCCAAGTTGGGATCCAAATGAGTACCAGGTTGATAGCTTTGTAACCAATCTTTTCTATCATCAGCTTTCTTCTTGGAGAATGCTAAATCAATACAATCTGGATCACCTTCTTGTAAAGCATGGAATTTTTTCAAGTGCTTATCAAGGGCAGCAAAATATTCTCTAGCTTCTAAGTCAGTAGATGTACCTAAACCCTTATAATACTTTTGTTTCCATCTGCATCTTAAACCTTCAGTGTCACGCCAGTGTTCAAATTCTGGCATAGAATAGAATGGAATGACTTTTTTAGAACTACCTCTTTGATTAACAGTTACTTTAACAATAGGAGTAATAAATTCTAATAAAAATCCGGGAATATCTAATAATCCAGGGAAACTTGTTTCTAAGAAATTGATAATTAAACCTTTAATATGAGAACCATCTTGATCTTGATCAGTCATAATCATTATATGACCATATCTTAAATTTTTTACGTTCTCAACATTATAATGCTTTTTATGTTGTAATCCAATGATTTGTTTTAAAGCATTGATTTCAGTATTCTTACTGACTTGATCAGTCGATGCTTCTCTTACATTCAACAATTTACCTCTTAATGGGAAACATCCATAATGATCTCTTCCAACAACGGTTAAACCCGCTACAGCTAAGGACAACGCCGAGTCACCCTCAGTTAAAATCAAAGTACACTTGTTCCCATCCTTGGTACCAGCCTTGTTAGCATCAACCAATTTAACTTGACCTCTAATTCTCAGCTTTTTAGATCCATCAACTTTTTGCAAAGCCTTATCTTCATTAGCATTAGCAATAGATCTAATTTTATCCACAATGGAAGTTTTCAAAATTTTACTAATAAATTGATCAGTTATGTTTAACTTTTCTGAAGCTTTACTACTAAATTGACTAACTTTAGTAGTTAATTGCTCTTTAGTTTGAGAAGTAAATGCTGGATTTTCAATTAAACAATTAACAAATAAAAACATATTATTTTTCACCTCTTGAGGTCTAATCATTAATTTCTTTTTCCCTTTTTCTCTTTTACTTAAAGTTTCAACTAATTTATTGATAATAGAATCAGAAATAAATTTAATATGGGTACCACCACTGGTGGTAGCAATTGAATTAACAAAACTAACTTGATTGAAAGTACCATCACTTACAGCAAAAGCAAGTTCCCATCTATCATTGAAGACTTCATGGACAACAGTAGAATATTTTTTATTTTCATCATTTTCAATCATTTCAATATCAGGATCTCTTTGTCTTATAGCTTTGACATACATTTCCACATAACTTTTAAAGCCTTTAATACTCAACTTTTTATCATTTAAGTAAATATTACAATCTTTAACAGTACCACATAAATCATAAACTCTTCTTCTTAACACGGATAAAATTTCTTCATCTAAAGAATCCATATTAAACTTGGTTAAATCAGGTTTAAAAGTAACTCTAGTGAATTCTTTTTTAGTCTTTAATTTGTTGATCTTAGGTTTAGACACATTAGACATATTATTACTCCAAACTTGTTTATAAGTTTTTTCATTACTTAAATCAGCAGTTTCTAATTGAAATTCAGTAGAAAATATATTACACAATTTAGCACCATAACCATTTCTACCACCGGTAACTTTTCTTTGATCATCATCATAATTAGAAGAAGTTAACAAATTACCAAAGATTAATTCTGGAATGTAAATTCCTTCCTTGTCATGAATTTCCACAGGAATCCCTTTACCATCATTCATAACTTCAATAAGATTATTCTCAGGGTCAATCTTGACTCTAATATTCTTCATAGATGGGTCCCTAATCTTATTATCAGCAGCATTAACCAAGATTTCATCAAAGATTTTATATAAACCAGGAACAATCGTCACTTCTTTAAACAACATTTCTTCACTAGTAGCATCAAAGCACCACATTTCAATTGGTGACTTCTCAACTGATCCTATATAAGTATCTGGTCTCTTCAAAATATGTTCCAATTGTGATAATCTTTGATATTGATCTGAGGCATTTGTTTTCTTCTTACCTTTATTTGATCCATTATTATCAGCACTTGAGGATGAAGTTGGTGCTGATGAAGTAACTGATCCCGATGATGATCCTGATAACATAGAAGTTATGTTTGTAGAATCAGAAAGAGGAGTTTTACTCTTTTTATTCGTCACAGTTTCTGGAACATAATCTTCATTTCCCAGGGACTCAGCACTAAATGATACATCTGAATCGGAGTCACTCATTACCAATCAATAAAGTAGTAAATAAATGTGAAGTATCAGAAACGCGTATTATTAGAAAAATAATGAGATTTTGGTGATGGTGTAAGGTAATATTGAGAAATTTAGTACTGAGAAATTGTAGGAATCAACTTTATTTTATATTTATATATATATAAAAAGTCAAACATGGTTTAACATTAAGAAAAAGAATAAATGAAAACTATATAAAACAAATGAAGGGAAATAATGCAAATTTAATATAGACAATCAAACTTTTTTCTTTTTCTTTTTATTAAGTAAATCTTGTTGTATTTTAGTAAAGTCATCATCATTAATCTCTTTTGTATTTCTCTTTTTACCCTTTTTATCAGAATATTTAGATTCTAAGGAATTAATAAGGGTATCTAAACGATTATTTTGTCTTTGTTGAATTATGGATTTTAAATCATTAGTTTTATGTTTTTCAGTAATCATTTTTTCTAATTGTTCAGCTTCTTTAGCTTCTTTAGCTAATTTTTTTAACATATTTTTCACTTTAGTTTTTCTAGATTTTTTATATTTTTCAAATGATTTAATGGTGGATTTTTCAAAATCATCAGGAGAATTATTGATTAAAGATTCAATTTTATCAAATATCCGACTTTCTTGTTGTTCATCAAATTCTAAATGAGGAATAACTTCAAATAATTTTAAAAAATCCCCTTCATAATACTTGAAATTTTGTATAATATCTTCTTCTTCTTCTGGACTATTTTGATACTTTATTTTATCTTCATCAATCATTTCCACTGTGATCTTCTCAGTTAAAGAATCAAAATATTGTTTCCAATCAAAGAATTCTTCATCATCGTCAACTCCTCCTCCTCCCAAGGATCCTGTGGTATCATACCGTGTTCTCTTATTCTGATCTGACAATATACTGTAAGCAAATTGGATTTTAGGAAAAACGTCTTTTACATCTTCACCTTGTTGGTCTTGCTGTTGTTGCTGTAGTTTATCAGGATGAAACTGCAAACTGAGTTTCTTATATGCTTTTTTAATCTCTAATGGATTGGCTTTGTTGTCTAAGCCTAATACATCATAAGGATCTATATCTGGATATGGCACTGCCATTAGTAAGGGTATTCTTTTATATACAAAGTTTTTTTTCTCTTAACCAGGAAAAAAAAAAGAAAAATCTGAGTTAAGTGAGAAAAGAGTTACAGGTTCACAGGATTTTTACAGATTAGACATAATACAACATACAAGTTTTATATTGAAATCTACTTGGAATAACCCAATTCAAGTAAGGTTTCCTTGATGGCGTTGGTCAATTGATCAACGTGACCATTGTAGACAGAATGGCTCATGTGACCAACTCTAAAGTACTTTCCTGGTAAAGCTTTATGAATACCAGCAGCTACCGTGAACCCTTTAGAAGCTAATTTACCTAAGAAGTCAGGACCATTAATAGATTCAGGGAAATAAGCAGCAGTTAATCCATGAGCAGCTACACCATTAGAAACTGGTAAAATCTTAATACCTAATTCATTCAAATCACCTTTGAACTTATCAGAAGTTTGTTGGTGTTTAGCTAATCTTTGATCCAAAGATTCAGACAAGATTTGATCTAAAGCCACTTTCAAAGCAGTAACAGTTTGAACGGCTGGAGTAGCAAAATAAGCTGGTTTACCACTTTCGTAAGCTTGCATGATTGGAGTCCATTTCTTTAAGGAAGCATAAAAAGAACTATCTTTGGATCTATTCAAAGCCTTGGAAACAGCTCTTTCACTAGCAAATGAAATGGATAACCCTGCAGGAACACCAATGGCTTTTTGAGAAGCAGTTAAAGCATAATCAATACCCCATTTATCGAATTCTAAATCTTCTACACCAATAGAACAAACCCCATCAACAACAATCAAGGTTTCTGGAGAAGTCTTTTTCACTAAACTAGCGATTTTTTCCACATCACTAATAACAGCAGTAGAAGTATCAACATGAGTGATAGTAATAGCACTATAAGACTTTGATTTTAATTGTTGTTCAATCTTGTCTAAAGGTACGGCATCACCAACTTCAGCTGTTACTACATCAACATTAGCATCATATACTTTCAAACAATCAGAAAAGGAATCGGAGAAAAATCCAGTAGATAATACTAATACATTATCACCAGGGTTAACCAAGTTAGCCCCTACAATATCCCAACCTAAAGTTCCTGATCCTGCAATCACATAAGGTTGAGCCTTAGAATCAGTGGATTTAAATAACTTTCTCAAATTAACTAAAGCTGATTGAAAAGTCTTTGTGAATTCAGGTGAAGTATGAGCTTGGGAAGGAGTTGCCATTCCATACAATACTTCATCACTAAACTCAATTGGACCAGGAATCATGGTCAATTTGTGTTCTGGTTGTTTAAATGGGACACTTGATGACATTCTGTTCAACTTTGGTACTATTCTTGGTGTTAAAATTCTACTTCTGCAAATAACTCGAGGCAAAAGTTTGTTCATAAATGATGAAAAATTGCTGCTGGGGAGCCTTATGGAAAGTTCCGGGGATCACCGTAAGTGCGACTTAACCAACGATAAACGTGATTAATATAAAGAAAAAAGAGATTTAAAAAGAGAGATAATATAACTTCATAATACTGCAATTCCTACATTACATTATACGTAACTTTCATCACCTTCTTTGGCAGAAATACCAAACCTGTTGATTATTTCATATGACTCAATTATTCCGTTAGACCACGGAAAGAGAAAGAGAAAGGGAAAGGGTGCGATAGTACCTTTGGCCATAGCCACGACCTTGCTCTTTCCGAAACAGGAATTTGTAACCTTGTTGTGTTTGTCATTTTGGTTTTTTGCAATCATTAAAAGTGGTTTGCAACATTATTGAATAATTGAAATAATGGAGTCAATTAGAGTATTGATAGTGGGAGAAACACCATTGTTGATTTATATTCTTTATTCCTTGACTAAAACTAACTGGCCAGTGACTTATTGTGATATTGATAGTAAGACTAAAGGTAAAGATAAATCTAACATTTGTATTGAATACAATGAATTAGATAGAGAAAACGTTTCACCACTGAAAATCGTTTATTCATTAGAAGATTTAAGGGGAAGTGAAAGTTTTGATTTGGTTATATTTGGAGATGATTTCTCTAGTCATTTACATACTCATTTACCTATACTTAATACTGTTATAACAAGAGAATCATTAATCTTTATGGATTGTAATAATTGTCCTTGGTTGTATGAAAAAGTTACCAGTATGGTTCCTAATTTTGTCTTAGTGATTCAATCCACTATCAATTTAAAACGATTAACACCATTTAGCTTTCAATTTAAATTAATAATGGTTGAACCCATAAAAATATTAGTGGGCATCATTTCATTAAAATTTTGGAAGGATGGACTTGATTTGGTTTTAAATTATAAAAAAGCTCAAACTACTTATCAAGGTCTTATTTTGGGTAAATTTAGATCCGTACTTGATAATTTACCTAAAACTTCTGTGGCCATTATTAGTCATAAAGATTGTAAATATATGAATAAGATTATCTGGAAAAACATTATTTCTATTGTATGTTTCCATTCATTATCAGTTATTTTTGAAGAAACCAATGCACTTCAATTATCAAAATTAAATAATGTCGTCCCCCTTATGAAAGGCTCGTATAAGGAAGTATTAAAACTTTGTTCTCAATTATGTCTTAAAGGTATTCCTACACCAGATTCTCCTGAAGCTAAAAGATTATTACAACTTTTAATATTAATAGAAGGAAACAGTTATCTTAAAAGTCAAAGTCTATTAAAACATAATTTCAATAGTTTGGAAGCAAATTTATTATACTATAATTTTGTTAATGGATACACCACAAATATTTTAAACATATTCAACTATTTGTTAAATTTGGCATTTAAATTAGAAATTGATACCCCCTTTTTGGAATCAATTAATAGTTTTCTTTTGAGGCTTTATAATATAAAAGTATTCAACAATTCCAAAATATTCCATATCAAACAAAATATGGTCAATTATAATACCATTAATGGTATATCTCCAGATAAAAACATGATGAATTATCCTCCTTTCAATAACTTACCTTTACCAAAACCTCCAACTCAGTTTGTTTCCAATCCTTTAGTGTTAATGAGTACTATTAATGATCCCAATAACATTAATAGTAAACAAAAAAAGGATAATGAGTCAATAGTATCAATTGATTCAAAGATTCAAAATTTGATTTCTTCCAATGATCAGTTAAGAAATGAAATATTTTACGACACTAGTGATGATTTACCCAGTGCCAAACAACTTCAACCTCCTGATCAAGCATTTGCTCAAAACAATTCCTCAGATAATACTTTATCAGATCAACAAATGGCTAGGGAACACTATCAGCAACAGTACCACCAACAGTACCACCAACAGTACCACCAACAACAATACCACCAAGAACAACAGTACTACCAGCAACAGTACTACCAACAGCATTATAATAAGCAATACCAGTATCAACAACAACATTTTCCACCCCAAGGGCACTACCAATACCAACAACCCTCAGCCTATCCAAACAACTCCTCAAATCCTCCTCTTCCAAATACCCCGTTACATCCACCTTTCCCGGTTCCAATGCCATTACCTGCTCATACATACGATAGAAATAGAACCAGAAAACCCCCCTCCTATCATAGATTATTACCAACAATAAACCGAAACACGTCAGTTGATCAACTAAGAGAATCCCATGACCACCTCTTAAATTCAATCAAGTTCCATAATACCATGGATCATCTGACTTCTAGCAGATACGGCAAATATGATACTTCTACAGCTTTTCTTAATATAGGAAGTGTTACTAACAGCAGTAATGGAACAGGTTCTGAATCTTCAACATCTACAAAGAGACAGAGATAATTTTGCTGCTAAATATATTGATATTTTCTATAATGCGAATCTCATCTCTGATAATAATCTGGAAATACATATTAGTTTAAGTTTTCTATTTCTCTTTAGATAGTATTATAAGAGTGGTTTAGAGTAGGTTGTACAATATGTCACTAGAAACGGAGAAAATAGACACGACAACTCACATGGAGGAGGAAACCAAGTTTGGTGAAGATGTGAAGGTTTTAAGTGAATCCATTCAGAATGACAAAGGTGATGATATTGAAGAAAACACAATTATAATAAAGAAAAATGATTCTATAAAAGATATCATAGAAGAGGTTTTGAAATTGCTTAATAACAAAAAAACCGTGTTGTTGGTGGGGAAGTCTGTGGCACTCAACCGACTCATTACAATAGTAGAGATTGTTAAATCCAAAGGCCCAGTTCATCAATATAATCAGTTAAGTAACCAGCAGTCAAGAGAAAATCCCAATTATTCCCGCCAGAAAACCCGGGATAATGTTCGGGCTGGTGACCAACATTTGAACGGCAAAATATATTACTTGCCCATTCTTTATGTGGTACTATCAACAGAGCCTATAACAATTAACGAATCATGGTCTAAACAATAGTAAAACATATAATTTATATTATAAATTCAAACAATTCTATACACTCTATGACATTGTAGTATAAATAGTGTCAATTTATTGAAATTCATTAATTTTGTCTTTCTCTTATGGTATACATATATATTAATCTCAAAATTCATATTTGTTTAATTCAAAATCCTTAAACCGATTTTTGGTTTTCAGGTTTGTTTTCGTGATCTTCAGAACTAGCGTCTTTAGAACTGACATCACCAGATGAACCCTTACCTTCATCTTCATCATTATAGATACCTAATTCTTTACCTTGAGTTTCAACTTCTTCCATAGATAATTTAGGTAAAGTAGCAGCAACTCTCCATGGTTGACGTTTTTCAACGTAAGCCTTAGCAAAGATGATATCAATTTCTTCTAATTCTCTACCGGCAGTTTCTGGGTAGAAGAAGAAAATGATTGGAATGAAAGTAAAGTTCATTAAAGCAAAGAACAAGTAACAACCCCAATTATAGTTACCAATAAACACTGGGGTAAACATAACAACAGCGAAGTTAGTGATCCAGTTAGTACAAGTGGAGACAGCACAAGCAACAGTTCTGGTCTTTAATGGGTTAATTTCTGGTGGGTAAATCCATGGTAATGGTAAAATGGTGAAAGCAAAGAATACAATAAATAAGAAAAGACCAACAGCGGCACCTTTCTTGTTAGAATCAGTATCTTTAATTAAACAACCGAAAGAAATCAACATAGAACAACCTTGACCAGAAGCACCAATTAAGTATAAGTTTCTTCTACCAACAGTATCAATCATAAAGAAAGATGGAATAGTAGAAAGAGCATAAACAGTAGCGAAAACACCACCTAAAGTTAAAGATAATCTTCTACCTAAATCCATTTCTTCGAATAATAAAGTAGAATAATAGATAGCAGCATTACAACCAGTGAATTGTTGGAAAAATTGACCACACATACCAAGACACATTCTTTGGAAATATTGGGATTTACCATGAGTAAGTAAATCTTTGAAACCAGCTTGGTTCTTATCAACACTGTTAATAGATTCAGTAATAACAGTTTGTTCAGCAATGATAATATCAGAATCAGGTTCTAATCTGTTTAATTTACCTAAAATGTGTCTAGCTTCTTCAATTCTGTTGTGACCAAGTAACCATCTTGGAGATTCTGGTAAATCAACAATAGCACCGAAAACAACAAGAGCAAGGAAAACTTGGAAAGCAACTGGGAATCTCCATTGAGCAGAAGTTGGGACATAAGATAATCCAAACACAATCCAGTAAGCAATGAAAGTACCAACAGCAATAACAGAACCTTCTAAGTTAACAACTCTACCTCTGTTTTCAGCTCTGGACATTTCTGATTGCCAAACAGGAATAGTAGCGGTATTAAGACCATTACCAAGACCAGTAATGACTCTACCAACAACAAATTGACCTAACCCCCAGTGACCTTTGAAAGCCACGGTGGAAATAATAGCACCAACAACAATAATAAGAGAACCAGAAACAATTAATGGTCTTCTACCAATAGCATCACCTCTAAATAAAGCGAATAAAGCACCAAAGAAACAACCAATTTCATAAGAGGAAGTCACACCCCCTTGGTTAGTTTTATGACCATCGGTGGCAGGAAATTCTTCGTTAAATTGGGGTCCAGAAATAATACCAGACATCATACCTTGGTTATAACCGAAAAGAGCAAACCCAGAAACAGCTGCAAAGGTAATTGCAGCTCTTAAGGGTCTACCAGATAACCCTAAGGTGTTAGTTCTTGAAGTCAAAAAAAATGTCATTAATAATTTACTTTATTGACTAAAATTGTATAATACAAGAGTTTCAAAAAACCTGGGGGATATAACCGTATTTATATACGTATCGCCAAAACCTTTAGCCATGATGAATGCCATGAAAAATTACTTTCGACTACAACAAGTACATAATACAAAAAAAAAAAAAAAAAAAAAAAA